>OMOV01096975.1:0-13319 GCA_900312565.1 Beryx splendens | reverse complement strand
CGCCACACCCACAGACACACACACACACACACAATATCATAAACAGCAGGGGAGAGTGAGAGAGTAATACAGAGCAAGAGAGAGAGTGAATGCGATAAGAAGAGGAACATGAAAGGGGACATGAAACAACAAAATACACACCTGCATAGAGCTTTGTGTATTACTAAGATGTACTAGAATAAAATAACATTATAAATGTAAGCCATTTTTGAGGAAATCCATTTTTGAAAATGCCTTAGTGTTATATTTGTAGCCTAACGTGCCGCCATCTTTATTTTTGTCAGCGCTTAAGTCACGGGATTGGTGGTTAACTAGGAAGCCTGAGTACAGTAGTGGAGTACAGGCTAGTTAAGTGTTGGTACTAAGGATTTTGAATGTTTTGATGAATCTAAAGACCCTCAAACCAAGTCAGAAACCCAATAGCGTATGCTGTGAACCTGTTAGAAAAATTGCAGTGATCAGACTAGCTGTATGGGGGAGGAGAAGGACGGTGGCAGGATGCCAGAACTTGAAAATCGGCGCATTGGAAATAATAGGTGGTGCCAGTGCGAGGCTTGTAGCCCCCCCATGTTGAAAGTATGTGCTGCCAAGAGGTCAGTTTGGATTATCTGATACGAGATCGCTGTTTCACAACCAAGCCGACCGTTCAAATAGAGAGAGAGAGAGAGGGAGAGAGTCTCTGAGGGATGTCCTGCTGAGACACTAATGCTCAGTAAGCAACTGGTGAGCTTACAAGAGTAGCTACCTACATTCAGCCACCACAGGAAGGTGCTTAGAGCATACCAAGAAACCAAACCACACCAAACATAACGCTCCACATGAAGTCTGTGCTCTACGGTGCGGCAAGTTGATGAGACCATAAACACATATCACGTCGCTGCTAACTTTAGCAGCCTAATCCAGCGGTCATGGCCACATGCCACAATATCACGACCAATATAGCCTACCATTCCCACCTAGAAGTCAAGTCAAATCTTTTTCTGCATAACGAAGCAGGCTGACTAGGCAAAATAAATAAACGGTATGACTCACCATCAGAAGACTTTTTTCCCCCGGCCCAGAATTTCCCCCGGCTGGAATGTCGTGATCTGGGTTAGATAATAGATATGCTGCCGGCTGAAAACCGTTTGAATCACGCTGCACTCCGGTAAAACTCTGGCCACTATCCAGCTCTCTCCTCAACTGGCTTATCGGCTAACGTTATGCATGTTTGCCAAGCTGAAACCGTAAAACGAGATCAGTTCTCTCTTCAGCTGCATCTTGTTGTCCTCTCTCGCTTTAGCCATTGCTTCTGCGTATCCACATAATTAATCCCAAAGTCCAAATCCTCCATGAAAATGGCAAATAAGAACTAGATCAGCCTGCATACATGTGTCCCGTGTTTCCAAACACCATGTGCAGTAAACAGCGTTCTACCCCTTCACACAACTTGAACTGGGTAGACTGGGTAGACCCATTCATTAACCATTAGGCTACTGAGTCCAGTGGGGGGCAATGGAGGGTGCACAAAAAAATAGGCCCAAGTAATGAGACTGTCCAAGCTACAGGCTATTTAGAATATTAACTATGGTGAACTATGGTTACAACACCACCAAATCGCTCATGCTACCTCAGAGTTGACCTGTGCACATATGTACCACATTTGTTTGAGGTAGACCAAAGCATTCTTGAGTTATTGCAGTTTTTGTACATAAGGTTTGGTGAAGATTGGACAAAATATGTAGGAGAAGCGAAAAAACTGTTTTGGGCAAAATTCAACATGGTGGAAAACCTTGTCGGCTGAAATGGGAGTGGCCTATATGGATAGATGCAACTTGGCCAAAAGAATCCAGCAATCAAGCCTAGGCTATTTAAAAGTACTCCAGTAAAAGTACATTTGTGTTACTTTAAAAATGTTTTATTTTAATTTTATTTTAATTATTTACCCTAATAATTACATTTCACACATCCAGCACGTTACCTGTGTTACCTAAATAATGTAATGTCATATGTTACATTGCATAATGAAGCAACCGCTTTCCTGTCTTTCATACTGAACAGCTCGTTCAGACGCGGCCAGGGACGCTCAGTTTCGTGATTCTCTCCTTTGCCAGACGAGCTAGAGCTGCTAGCAGCAGCAATATCAGAATCAGATACATCCATTTTGCTATGACTATCAGCAGTGTCAAATGAAACTGAGATTTCTGACCTAATGTGACGATGGGGATCATTACAATTTTGTGGATCGTCTACGCCTGTCTAATTCAATTGGCCAGTCTTCAGCGCCATTTAATTTCATTGGCCACTGCACTAACGAGCCACCAGTTTGGGTGCCCTAACTGCGGAAGTGATTCTGGACCTGCTGGTTAGCGAGCAGTCCCAATGCTACCGTGCTGTTTTCATAGTGCGGTGTGCAAAACAAAAATCTGAATTTGCTCAGTAACGGAATGTACATTTAAAAGTAGCGAAGTAGAATATCTATTATTTAAATTACTCGAGTAAGAGTAAAAGTATAGCATTATAAAAATACTTTAAAAAGTACAAATCCTCAAAAAAAACACTCAAGTACAGTAACGAGAGTACTTGTACTTTGCCCAGCACACACATTTCTCATGCTTATTCTATTTAAAGTAATGTTAAACGGAGCATTACTACTAGGTTGAGCAGGTGAGACGAACCAACCCTGTGACGTCATCAGCTTGCTAGAGGATGGCTGCGCCCAAGTGGCGAAAAAGTGAAATGTTGTTTATGTTTCTAGCAAATCTTGCTAGACTTGAATGCAGTGTCCTGTCTTGTCTGAGGTCAAATGCAAATGAACCAGAGTCATATTATCAAACGCTTCATCTCCCCTTTAAGAGAGCGACAGATATGGAGACAGAGAGAAAATGACAGATAGAAAAAACAAGCGTCAGGGAGAGGATGAAAGAGAGGGGCAGAGAGAGAGAGAGAGAGAGAGAGGGCTGTGCAAACACTATATGGGAATAAAGCATGCAAGAGAGTGACTGTCAGGTGAGATAGGAAAGTGAAGAAGTGGCTGGGAGAGAGAGAGAGGGTGTGATGAGAGTGCAGAGAGAAAGAATTTCATGTAGCTTCATTAGCATATCCCCCTCTGCTGCGCTTTTCCTCAGCTTAACTCCCCAGTGCTGAGTCTTGCCAGTAATCCCACTGTGACTGAGTATCAGTCACTGGACGCACGCCGGATTTTACTTTCATGTGTGAGAATGTTTCCAGTGATAAACATTCCTTCCTGTTGAATTAAACGGCACTAAGCCTGTCCTCTAATGGGCCCCCCTGGAGCCCCATTGTCTTAATCCCCACAAAGAGATAAACTGTAGGCTACTTTGTGCCTTAATTGATGGCTGCAATGAAAGTAGCTGGTGCTACAGTAGGCTTTGGGTCAGTGATGTGGCACTCGCAAATGATTTGTACATTTTGATTTGTGTGTGTGTGAATCGAGAACAGTTCAACTACTGGATTAGATTGCTTCCAAAATCTATAAATGTAAGTAAAAGTGACAATAAATGAATTAAATCTAAGTGATAATCCACAAAATCAGCATTCTGTATATTTTGTTCACATTTTCGGTGCTAAGCCGTCATTGCTGTGGTGTTTTTGTATTGGTCTTCCCAGAAATCACTTGTCAGTCAATCAGTGTGTTACTGTTGAAAGAGCCTTGAAACTGTAGTGATGGTCTCATAATTCACAGGCAGTAGAATCAGCCACACCAGTCACGGGAATATGGGGATCTGAGAATTGACTCTGGACAAAAGTAGCATGGTTGTTAGCACATGAATCAGCTCTGCTCCTCCTAGTAACAGCATCCACAATGCTTCTGAGGGAAATATCTAGCAAAACACAGCGCATGTCCCTTACGGGTGGATGACTAATTAAAGCCCCAGCTACAACACAACACAACACTACTACAACTTTAACCTTTTACATAGACTTTTATCAAAACAAAATCTATTTCTGGCCATATTCAAGGCACATGTACATATTTAGTAACACAAAAAAAGTTTTAAAGAATACAAAATAATATGAAACATTAAAAAAAGTGTAACCCTGCTACATGCTACATCCTGAACTTCTCAGTATTTGTCCAACATGCAAGTAGCCGATCTCTGCGAGTGCTTCTAACATAAGATGTTCTTGACATGCAACATCTCAATATGCAACTTATATGTCTCCCTACCAGCAGGGAAAGTGACACAAACAGCTGGCCACACCCTGTAATGTCAACCCAGTCTCATAAAATGTAATGAAATGAGCAGAAATTCTGAAACACAGTGAAACGTTGTGGACATGAATTCTGTGAACATTATGTTCCTCCATCACAAACTGAATTATGTGACTAAAGCACAAATGGACCTGCCATTTTCTCTTGTTCGTTATGTGAACAGGTTAGCGAACGTTACGTTTAGGCAACTAAAACGGCTCTGTTTAAAGTTAGTCAACAAACAACCTTGGCTATGGTTAGGCAACTAAAACAATTTGGTTAAGGTCAGGGTAAGGTTTTGGTCATGGTTAAATAAGAAACACTAAAAATTAAGACTTCACTCACGGTACAAAACTTCTTTGCATGTATCTTTGGTCGACCCCTCACTGTTCATGGCCTGGCAGTAGGCTGGCCTACAAGAGCAAGTTCATGTGGACAGCTTTTTTGTGATCAGTGCTGGTGTTCTTGATGCAGTAAGTGTGGCATTTGGGGTCCTTAGAAACCACAACATAGAGGTGGACTTCCACTTGTCTGCTAGTTTTCTGCAATCCATGCAGATGTGAATGTCTCCGTTCTTCTTCCAGACAAGTACAAGATGGAAAGCCCACTCACTGCCAGACTTCTCTGTCTTACACTTCCATCGCTGTGAGTGCTTGTCTCAGTTGTTGGTGTTGCCCTGGGGGAACACAGCAGTGTGGTCATCTGAATGGCCAATCATCTGTCAGATGGAAGCAATGCATAAAATCCTTGGCCATCCCACAGTCCAGCTAGTTCACATGCTGAACACATGCTGGGCTGGACCTGAACACCACCAAAGTGTGATGTCTGTGTGAACCTTAGCTCAGGAGTCAATCCTGCATCCTCCTCAATCGAGGTTCACGCCGCCGGCCGGCTGTCTAGGAGGGCTATTAAGAAGACTTGATCATTCACTAGCATGTCAGTGTAAAACAGGCTGCCAGCTTTCTCAAGTTTCACTGCATTTTGGAACAACCCAACAGTGCTGGGAGGAGAAGATGTGAGACTTTCTTCAAATACAGACTACATGTCATCTTCAGGTGTGAGGGTTTCACATTCTCACTCACATTGTCCCCTCATGAAGGTGAGTGGCCAAGTTTCCCTGATTGCATTCGCTTCCATTCTGCTGGATTACAGGCCCAGCAGCCTTAGGACATTACCTGGTTTGACCTGCTATCCAGGTCAAACCAGGTAATGCATGATTTTTGTCTGGGATGTGAGTTGTCACCAAAACGTGGGAAGGGATGAGCCAAACCCAGTAGGCGGTGGGCCGAGGCTGTGTATCTGCTTTAGTTTTAGAAAGTAATGATCCCCATTGAGGGAGGACCTGGATTTCTAAAGTTGTGAAGTTTATTTTATTCTTAATCAGATTGTTTGTTGCCACTCGAAATTCTTGCACATTTTTCCAAAATCATAGTCTAAAGTTCGTTAAATTTGCAGGCAAACGCTGCGGCCTACTATATCAGTCAAACCAAAAGCACGCTAAGATACTGACGGAGGGATGTCATTAACCTATCAGATTTAGCTACATTGGGCACAGCTGAGAAATCAGCTGATGGACACAACAGAAAACCTTAGAACATGGCAGCAGCAGCAGCAGCAGCAGCAGCAGCAGCAGCAGCAGCAGCAGCAGCAGCAGCAGCAGCAGCAGCAGCAGCAGCAGCAGCAGCAGCAGCAGCAGTACCACTCCATGTGTGAGGGTAAGTATTAATGTTATTGGAAAATGCTAGCTATGCAACTACTTGTTTGTTTTGTACAACATTTTGTTCAAACGTATGGTGACGTTTTGTAAGTGTCAAGGTAGCGTTAGCTCTTACAGATAGCGCTCACTAGCTAGCATCATGCACCCTGCAGGTGAAGTGAAGTTGAAGTGGCATGCATTTATTTCTCATTAGCTAGTTTTCTTGAATTAATATAATGTTATTCACCTCACATGGGGTAGAAATAACCTGAATTGTTGAAGTTACGTGTGTGGTAAAGTCACTCATTAGTATATAAACCAAGCAAACACGTTATGTTAATGTGTAAAAAATATTGCCATTTAATCATTGGTTAATTTTTCCTCACGTTTAGTGGATTTTATTGATTTGACCTTTGAGTAAATAGCCGGAGAGAGCTAGCAGCTAAAAGAAATCTAAAATAACAACAAAAAACTACAGCCATGTGTGGTATACCTTAGCCAGGTAGGTTTAAACAGTGTAATGAAATACGTTTATGAAATTTTGTTGAGCATTTGTAATGGGCTGATTTTAAGTATCACTATTAAAGAATGTATAGCAAAGGAACGAAGTAATAACATTTACATAAACAGGTGGGTGAGAATGCAGTGATGTGATTTATTAAATAGATCGCCTTCTCAATCCTTCACATTGAGCTCTTTCACTGGACAAGGGTGCAAGAGCACAGCCGGGGTTTTATATTGCTAATCTGGGGAGAATGGAACGGAAAGCTTGTGCCGTAACAGTGAGTTACACACAATAAACTTTGGTTCTCAAAAATGTAATGTGTGAAATATCATTGTGACTTGCTAATTTCCATTCTTTCCTCTACAGATTTAAGGTTCAAGATTCAAAGTTGAAGTTCAAGATCCACATTCACATTCCTAATCATTGCATGTTTGATACCAACCTTCTTTTACAGTCTCTTTTTGAATTAAAACTGCCTTTTCTCTTCTCTTCTGGGCTCGTTTTATCTTTGTGGTGTCAGTAAACTGGCTGTAGCAGCCCCTGTGAGCCAGTGTGAGCTGCTATAGCAGCAGGTTCCTGGGTTTCCAAGTTGAATCTTCGCACTGCCTCTTCAGCTACAAGACTCTCTCTAGTTTCGAGATCTTTCCATAGAAACACTGAATTAATAAATTTTCCCCATCCTGTGTCTGTAAAAGGAATGATGGGTCTATTTTTCTCAACTACATGCATACAGCACTCCATATCTTTTATAGATGTGATGTTCGCTAGCAGGATGTGTACAAGAGTAGTCTAGTGGGTGGCTCGTTTTTATGACGTTATGCTCATCATTTTGACAAAAGATTGACAGGTGAACTTCCCAAGCAATACAATAGACCTCAAATATATTTATTATGTGAAAAGCTCACAAAGAAACTTTTGAGGACATCAGTAGTGTTATGACAGAAGATGTAAGTTCTCACATAAAAAAGTAAGGATGACAGTGAGGACTACCTCTAAAATACTGACATTTGTGTGTTTTATCGAGCTGAATAACGAAGTAGGGAGGCTGTTAACTTACGTCGATTTTCTTCTCTGTTTTTGCGGAAGCCCGAAGTTTCAGGGAATATGTGATTTTAAAATCTGCAGATCCAAAAATCACAACAAGCAGGTACACTGAAGCTAATGTGCAAAACGACAAATGTGGAATACGAAATGTTGCATTTTACAGTCTGTGGTTGCAACGGAAATCTATTTTTATTTTATCTTCGTTGACAGTAAAATATGGTTGTAGATTTGAAAATGTTCAATAATACACGTTGTGATCTTTGAGTTCACTCATTGATTTAATACCTGGGATTGAGGCATTTAACTCCGGGATCTGGTACCTACACCGGCACTTTTCCAAGCACGCTATTGGATGATAACTACAAATACGTCATGCATGTCGGACCCCATAGCTGCCTGCTCTCTTTGCCGGAAAAAGTAACTTGGACAAAGGTACCGATAAACAAAAAATGTGCAAGAAGTATGAGTGGCAACCATTTTTTTTTCATTTGTTGAAAACTGTAGAAGTTGTTAACCAAAAACTCGGATCTCGATAGGGATAATCTCAATACACGAAATCTCCCGTTGGCCCACCGCCTACAGAATGAAGCATGAGGTCTGGCTGCAGCATCGCTCTAACGTACAAAGCACGCGCTCCAGTAGTTTTCTCAAAGGTCTTACTCCATCCTCATCAGCCTCTGGAGCGCTGACAGCTGCTAGCTCCAGTGACGTGGAGTGCACAGGGTTTAGATGTACCAGAGGGTTTTTCAGCTGGCAGTCTCTGGTGCTCATTGATAGTTTCTTGTACTTCCATGACAATTAGCTTGTGGGCTTGCACTTTCAGATCAGGGTCAGGATGAACATCATTGTAATCTCTGCTTTCATGTTCTCCGTTTTGCCTCCCTGTCGCCTAAGTGGCTCTCAGCTACTTCAGCAGCGATGTTCAGTCTGACCCAGTCGATTACAGGAGACTCTTTGGCAGTTGGCTGAGGAGCGTAGAAGTCAGCCAATGGCAGGTCTCGACCCTTGGTTCAATATCGTCTCAGTATGCCGTAAATAGTTTCAGGAACAATGGTTGTGCTGGCTGGAGAGCTACTTTTCTATCGCACCCGTTGTGTGCCAGCATTTCAAATACATTTATTTTTGTGTGGAAAAATTCATTAAACGGATACAAATGGATGCTATATCTATTTTCTCTGTACTTCATTTATTTCTGATTTATTATTTTGCTCACAAATAACAGCTTTAATCCATTTATTGTTTTGTAATTCATCATTTTTTCTTATTTTTATTTGCATTGAAATATTTATCATGCAATACAATAACTTATTTATTTTAACTATGTGTCTGTTGAGGCTATGTTATTCAATTATAGCAAATATTTCTTACTTATTGACTCTGCTACAGTATGTAGTGCTGAAAGCTATTGATCTGAACGTAGCCTCTGAGTCTTGTGGACCCACATTAGAGTCGATCATTACTCGCCTGCTGTTACTGAGCGCAGTGGGAGCAGAAGAGTTACATTCTCTAGCGGATGAAACGGAGCAGGAGTCTCCACTCATGGGCCATGTCATTGTATCCATTTCATTCACTTTTCCACACAAATATAAATGTATTTTATTTATTTAACTAGATGGCACTCAGTAGAGCTCATACCTTTGGCAGCACTATATGCCGGTTCCACGTTCCAGGGATTTTCAACAAAAGTTAATAATTGCCGCATTACCAGCTTGTTTCACATCAGGAGAGGCACACATATTCATGACTGGACCTGAAATGAGCCATGAGATCTGCCTGTTCACATTCTACACACTTTTAATCATTTTAGCCAATTATCTCAACAGCACATGATCAATCAGCTCTATATCTGTTCAGTGGACATTAGGGCTGCCCTTCTACCACTGGACCAAGTTTTGGAAAAATGGTCAGGGCGGTTATGTTTAAACTGCAAATGAGCTCTCCAGCTCCCACCTGTTGTTTGATTGGGCCAATAATGGAGGGTCGGCGGAGGTAATTATCTATATTTGAAGCTGGATGATCCTATTTGAGATGCTGGCGCACAATTGACTTTCAGCCCTACTTAAACAATATTTTTAGCTTGCTTGAATTTTTTGAAATGGATATAAAAAAATGGTCAACGGAAATCAAAGAAAGTGAATAATCCACAAAATACCTGTACAGTGTTCTAACTGTAGTAGAAGTGTAAAGCTGATAATGCCTGCTAGTCACTAGAACGGCTGTAAAGTTGACTCCAGGCCTCCTTCCTTGATCCCTCAGCTCACTGCTTGACCCCGGCAATCAGCGGCACCTGACCAGACCAATCTGGCTCACAGCACCTTGAAACTGTAGTGACAATCCAGGAACACACAGGCAGCAGAATCAGCCACCAAACACAGGCGTGAATCAGCTCTCCCCGCAATAACAGCATCCACAGCGCCTCTGAGGAACAACTCAAGCAAAACACAGCACATGTTCCTCACGGGCGTATCACTAATTAAAACCCCATGCTACAACAGGAACTTTAGTTAACTTTTTATAGAATTGTACCAAAACAAAATCTATTATGCAAGGCACAAGCATGGCCGTAACCAGCTATGAGGTCACCGAGGTCCGGACCTCGGTAATTATTTCCTGGAAAAACAAAATGTTTTATATAAAAATATATAAAAATCAAATTCATATAAAGATCACGATATAACTGTAGAGTCGGGTATTGAAAATGTAGTGTCTGTCTGGTCGCGGGTATTCCCCATGGAGCTATGGTATTCCCCCCTGCAGCATCACTTGGAGCATCACTTCTGCATATGAGGAAGTGCGTGCTAGTGATGATCAGAAACCTGTGCTAAAAATCTGGACCTCACTAATTTCTAAACCCTGGTTACGGCCCTGGGCACAAGTATAAATAAATTGTTCACACAAAATAATCTAGGTGTCCCTAGTGATGGCTGGGCCTGAGGAAACACCTCCAGACATGAGCACTTTAAAATGCCAATCTGAAAAACACTGCGGTGTATAGTGCTGCTGTCTGATTTATGAGTCAGCTACAGTGACGTGTTTTTCCTCAGATTTCCTGTTGATGCAGTTTGAGTTTCTCTGTTCTCTGTCTGTTCAGCCGTGGTGGCTGTCGCTGCTCATGCTGACTACCCACTTCTTCTTCTTCTTCTGTTTATTTCCAAGCAAATCAGAAACATATAACACATCACTTCTTGTGCGGCAGGGGATTTTTTCCCAAGAAAGAGCTACCAGACACCAGCTGTTTAGAACAGAAACAGAAAAGCTTTCATGAATTAATCACTTGTGTTGTCAATCACTAATAGAGAGTCGAATTTAAATAAGAAAATATTGCAGGTTATTTATGTTACTGTTCCCTGTGACCATTATTTACCACTGTTTTATGTTGTGTGCCATGTGTGTTGATGATCTTACAATCAAAACACCATGGGTGTCAATTGGCTACGACCATGTGTGACTCCTTCCATACCTGAGCCCACATGAATCTCATTACTCTGATTATAATGGAGAACAAAGATCAAATAAACATCTCCAGAAATCTATTTGAAAAAACCCCAAAAATCACATCAGGACCAGTGTTCCCTCTTAGCTGATAGTTTGGTGAGCTACGTCTAATGATTGATCACATTAACCAAATAATAGTATATTTATGAATATATAAATAACAATAAATACATAAATTATATCTTGTCAGTCATGAGTCTTTGTCCATAGATATGTAGAGATATGATACTATTCCTTAGGGTTAAGTATATTAACAGCTATTCAAATGCGCTTTTTCCAAACATATCTGTTGCCTGATTACTGTGATTCCATCAGCAGCGCTAACACATTACAGTTACCAGATTTTTAAAATCAGATTATGGTAATGCCGTAACATGTAATCCGTTCCTCCTCATCCCTGCTGCAGTAATACACTGCTGGCTGTGCAGCTGTCTCTGCTGCTGCTGCTGCACCAGGTTTTCATTCTCCTGTTAAATCCTCAGGATGCAGTTACTCACAGCCAAACTGGATCCATTCTGGTACATGGTTTTGGCATCTAGGCCTTGTTCCAAATGAAATCAAGCCTTGTGTTCTGTCAGGACTGCTTTTGGACTCTCAAGACCGCTTGTAGGGACCATGGCCTGTAGGGACCATGTGGCTTGAATGGCTTGTTTTAATGACAGACACTCCCTGGACAGGTAACAAGAACAGGAATACGAGTTATTAAAAACACACAGAGGATACAAATGAGAATAAGACAAATTGATCAGAGAAAAATAATTTATTATACAGCTCTTTCCTAAAACTTTACAACAAAATGAACAAAATAAGGCTGATAAAACAAGTTATATCAAGCTAAAAGTAACATCATGACAGTTAAAAAGACATAATGAATGTGATCAGTGATCAACACAACAACATGAAATACCAACAACCTTGAATGAGAAATGACTCTAGCTAATGTAGGGTTAACTGAAACTAAGGTGTCGTTGTGAAGTAGTGAGTAGTTAGTCAGTATTAGTGGTTATTAGTGGTTAATATGCACAAATGCACACACAAATAAACAGCATGAACAACAGCAATGCTTTGGCCCTACACTTGTCCAACCACACTGACCATGAGCAAACAGGTACTGACAATACCACGAACTACAGCACTGAGCAACAAGGTGAACGTCTCCTCGCACTCCGTGCCGCTGCTTGGTGATGCTAATAACGCTGCAGCACCACTTGCAAGATGAGTTGATTTAGTCTTAGATTCCCTTTGAATCAAAAACAGTAAAGTTTCAATTAAAGAAAGTTAAGATTTACAGGATCTAGTCTACTAGTAGGCCGACTCACGCACACGAGTATCACTCAACACTGTTTACCTAACAACTTCAATGAAAACTCAAGTGACAGGCCTAAATGTAAGTCAATCAAATAGTCTGTATGACTTGTATTTGATTTAGTTTAACAATATTTTTGGGATGGACTTAGTATTTAAATATCATATACAATATGTTATAGCATAAAGACATCTTTGCAAAGGGGCGGGCCCGAGCCGGTCTGGCCCGCTCCTTCATGTAATCCTTTCATGGGGAAACATTTTGTGCAGCGAACACATTATTTGCATTTTAAGACATTTTGCTTATTTCATGAAATGTCAAAGCCAGGCTCAGAGATGGAAACAAAATTTTTAAATTGAATGTTGTGGATTCCCACTTTAAAGAAAGCTACAAGTCCTAAGGCTAAGGAAAGAAAAATATCACTAAGTTCAGGATAGGTGGTGGACAAAATAACACCTAAAAACAAATGAATATCTTGTATCTAAGGGTCGGACCCCCTTCAGTCCTCCTTGTCCTGCTGCCGTCCTGCATCCTGAGCTGTGTGCAGTGGATTTTGGAGTTTTCTTTGAGATGTAAAACCTCCAGTGCTTTTGAGGGATGGAGGAAGCGGAAATCTATTTCTGGTTAAATGATGCTCAGATCTGCTGATAGGAAGTCTTGGAAGGAGTTTGACTTCATCCTGATGTTCATCAACCTTCCTTTGAATTTGTTTAACAGTGTGTATGTGGGCGCCACCATCTTGGAATATGGGAAGGATCCAGTATTCCAGTGTCTTTGCAGCACAGCGGTTGTTACACTTGTTTCGCCTGGCGGGTCTTTCAGTCCGTTCACTTCACAGCCTTTCCTTCTGCACCATGCTGCGACACCACCTCTCTCTCTCCCTCTCTCTCTCTCTCTCTCTCTCTCTCTCTCTCTCTCTCTCTCTCTCTCTCTCTCTCTCTCTCTCTCTCTCTCTTGTTCTCACTCTCTCTCTCTCTCTCTCTCTCTCTCTCTGTGTCACTCTCTCTTTCTCTCTCACTCTCTTGTTCTCACTTTCTGTCTCTCTCTCTCGCCCTCGCCCTCTCCATCAGACTCTCTA
>OMOV01096960.1:0-12315 GCA_900312565.1 Beryx splendens | reverse complement strand
ACAAGGCCACACATAAGCAGAAATGAGGAAGGGCTTTAATGTCACGAGGACTCATGCATTCTTAGCTGTGCATGAGATTTCAAGAATGGTGCCTTTACATAGAGGTTTCATATCTCGGTCTCAGAATAAAAATAACCGTACCTTTTGTGTATTTTAAATGGTTGCATAGCAAAACAAATATACACTAGGCCTGTGTGCTAATGACTGCACTGTGGTTACATCTTAAATGAGTCACACAGTTTTAGGTTTAGTTGTTTGAATGGCTCATCTATTGCAGTGAAGGTGTTCTTCTCTATGACTACGAAGACAAGCTGTAGCATGCTGGCATGAGAGCTGGGAGTGATCGTAACGCCTCACCAGGCCCAGCAGACAACGGATTTCATAGATGGCTCCTATGCAGCCGAAGAAGCCCATGGCCATGGACAGGGAACCCACGCCGATGAGGATGTAGGCAGCCACCTTCAACGTGTTTGACGACTCCTCTGGAGGAACACAAGCACACACACACAGGAAAGAGTCAACTATTTGGCACACCACAGACCCACACCTGCAAAGTGCACACATACAGCACTACCAAGTGACAGTGTATTATGTTACAGCTTTACAGCTAATCTCGTAGTGCATGTTTAACACAAACATACATACCGTATTTCCTCTAATATTGGCCCGGGCCTTTATTTACCTCAACTGCAGAGGGTACCAGGCCTTTATTGGAAGCAGGCTTATATTAGAGACAGGCCTTTATTTCTAATTCCCTGTTTGATAAGTATATTTGCTCATATTTTATTACAAAGTCTCATTTTCTGATCTGCTTCTGTTGGGATTCATTTTTTTGTTACTGCAGTGCATTACCGATAATTAAGGTAATTGACGATGGCACGCTCCAGACACTTCCGCCGGCCGAGCCAGCTTGTGGCATACTGCCATCTTGGGGCAATTGTACATTACTACAAACAGTTACATTCCACCGTTGTTTTTTCCTTTGTTTTTCCCCCCGGCCTGTATTTGGGGCCGGCCTTTATTTGTTTGCATCGACCACGCCCCTGGCCATTATCAGAGACCCGGCTTTTAATTGACTACCGGCCACTATTAGAGGAAATACGGTGCAACCCTATGGAGCACAGATTACACGGACACATATAATCTTGTCTAATAACGCAAAAACACTGAGGACCTGATCTCTGCTCTTTTTATTATAGTTCAACCACAGTGCGTGTTTGCAAGCAAATCTGGAGCTCAGAGGTCGGCCTACTGCACACACAAGACCATGTTGATACAGCGAGCCAAAGAAAACTTCACAGAACAAAGCTTCCATGTTGAATTCGGAACATTCTAATGCTTTTCTCCCCTAAAGGATCATTTTAATAGTCCACCAGAAAGAGCTGGACCAAGACAAGGCAATGTGAGGAGAGATGAATTGATTTCCCTCTTTGGTATGTAGAGCGGGAGAGATCCAGGAGAAAGGGGGTGGGAACTGGAATGGAAGATTGGACGGTTGGAGAGGAGATAAACTGGAGCCATTATGTGGCTGTGTTTTATCTGGGCTGGAGAAGCTCCAGAGAACCAGAGCTTGGTCTGCAGATGAAGCCTGGATCTGGGCTCTGTGATACGGCTCCAACTCCCAGAGATTCCTGGTACAAGCAAGCCAGCCAGCACTATCCAATAACTCACCAACCAACCATTGGTGGAGAAGCTGACAGCCACAGCAGCCGATCCACCACTGCTCCACAAATACAATGCAGTGTCGCTTCAAAGCCTTGGCTTGCTCACGACGACGCTGAATAGATGCAGTTATTCCAAATCCCTCTGTCATATTATCTGTTGATTCTCCATGCAGAAATCAAGAGATACACTCTGGCAGATGTACAATATGAATGAATAATTCCACATGAAAACCTCCAAGTAGAGCTCCACTGTATAAGATTTTAGTGCACCCGGCCAAGCAGACGACACGGAGACACGTGTATGTACACCCCTGGTTCTATATGGGTTACAAGAACGACACACTCCTATGTCATGGTGGTTTGAGAGTAATTGAAAGCTAAAAGGTTGATTGGGCCCTCCACCTTTTTTAAGTAGAGAGCAGGCACCATATAGAGTGTGTGTATGTGGCTGTAGGGTAGCATTTAAAGAGCGGCAGAGAAACATATGATCTATATTCAGCACTCCCTTGCAGCGCGTTACACCATTTCAGTCTGTCTCTCTGTCTTTGACACACACACGCGCACGCGCACACGCACACGCACACAGACAGCCTGCGTCAGCAACAGCCTGCAGAGAATATCCGCTTGGTTCCTTAGAAATAGGCATCAGACAGAGACTTTGGGGACGTGCGCAATGTTTATTGCTCCAAACGTCTCACCAGAGATTCACTCTAGAGATCTAGAGATAAAGAGCAGCAGCTACACTGAACACAAGTCTTCGTTTTGCAGGACTAAGACACGTGAGGGACTGCTGTGGCTCTAGTCACTGACAAAAAGATAAGTATCCATAGCAGAGATAGAGCAGAGGAAACAGTGACGCAAAAAGTTCAGTGCTGAGCTAGGGTTAAGCAATAATGGATGATAATCTTGATTATTTTACTAGATATTGTGATCTGGGTTATTAATCACAATTATGAATGATTTGAGAGGCAATATTCTATGCATATTAATTGCGGGAACTAAAACTGTGATAGATGTTTGTACATATTTCCCCTTGATTGACATACATACTGAAGGGAAATCGGCAGCACTGACTTTTACATTTTAGCTCTTTTCAAAACTCAAACAAGCGTTTTTTTTCTCACACTCTCCACCAGGTGTATCCAAATTGCAGAGCAACAGATACTTTACAAGCTCTCCTCTGTTGGGCAAGCATCTGTGTGTCTTCTGTGGTGATGCTAAAACATAGCTTTCTCCTGAAGTCAGCATGTGTTTGCCTGGTTACTGCGCTGCTCTGTCTTGTACTATGGCAAGTTTCCATCTAGGTCTCTGCTGGATATTCCAAAATAGTTCCTCGGGTGGTTTCCACGGAAATTTCCATTTAAAGAGGCAAGAATCATGGTGCCCTTTAAGAAAGTTGCTGAGGGAGGAGGGAGGACTGTTTGGTATTGCAGGTCCTTCTGTAAACATGGCCAGAGCCACACATTCACAGTCTGTGTACAGTGGGAGAAAATTAATGCCTGACATTATATACAGATTTAAGCTGTAAACATAACTAGATCAACTTTGAGCCAAATTTCTAAAGTTAAAGGTTCCGATGAAATATGATTTTCCAAGCTGGTGCTCTGGAACATTGGGAAAAGCTTCAGAATTGTTCTGCAGCATACCTCCACATTGTGCTTTGGCACACTCCCCAGCTCATAGACCTCCTCTCCAAGGCCTAGTTTTGTTTAAACACAAGGCAAGCTTTGTTTTGGCAAGTGCCAGCATGATAAACTCAAGATGCATGTCACTTTGGTAAACTATTAACAGCGCTGCACTGATAGAGAGGAGAGTATATTGAGGGGAAGGTGACATTTTAACTGAAGAATAGGAGGAGTGAAAGAAAAACATTCCAAAAGTCCCCCTGAAGAGGTTGGGACAGCTGCAAAGGGCTCTATTAATATAACTCATAAAGAATGGAAACTGAAAACACTGAGATCCTGTTTTCAGTTACGCTACGGTGCAACTTCTGAGGAGAACCCAGAGAGTCGATAAACAAAGCTGCCTGCTGCTTTGGTTTTTGTCTTTCTATGGAGAGTAGCAAGGGAGGCTGGGAATCCATGGACCCATGGAGGAGCTGAGGGGGACCCACCCTGGGTACAGGGAAGAGAAAGAGGAGTATAGAAGGTCACCAGGTCCGCCAATGGAAATCCTCAGAGTATCAGCGAAGCAGGATCTCGGCTATTTCTGGAGGAGTTGCTGGATTATCACAACAATAGGACTGGGGCAGGCAGGGATGGCAGAAGGATCCTGTATTGCTTTCTATGCTCCAGACGCCCGGCCGGCGATAAGCAGACTCGGCTCAGCAGTGACCCTGGAGTGATTCCACTGAGGGCAGTGGCCTTGAGTGCTGAAATATGAGCCAGAGGAAGATAGGACCCGGTATGACGGGTACAGGAAACAAGGCCGGTTCTGGTCAGTCTTTTGTCAAAACTCCAGTCTTCTCGCAACTCATTAGTCAAACCAGCATGAACGTTCAGACTAAATATAGACTCTCCAGCTCTGCTCAGTCCTTAGAGACGGGCCTTGCTCTTCCAGAACCTTCACATACAGAGGGGCTAAACAAATTCAGAGTGTGAAGTGGAATTAAAACCATAATAAATCATTTACCAGCAGTAAACCTCATATAGTCATTAAAAACTGCTGTTTGACTTCCAAAGCATATTAACTTGCCAGATAAGAAATCGAAAGAATTTTTCTTTATAGACTGACGTTGGGAGAACAACTCCACTGCTGCTCTCGGCAATGCTCCATCTGGGCTGAGCATACTGAAAGCATTTATAACGAGATTTATGGTAGTTTGAGTTTCCATCCATGGTTCCCTGTTCTCTTCAGGCACGGCTGAAACCGGGCTTCATTATACTTTCTGCAGTCTCTTCATTCTAGATAACCTGTGATTCGGTTTATCGGTGACAAAGCTAATAAATTTGATTTGGTTTCTTTATCACACACAGTTTCTCCACTGCATCCTACTCACTGAGCAAGAGGGGTCTAGGAATAGATATATAACACAACATCTGTGAGGGTGTGAGAATGTGTTGGTGAAACTGCAATCTGGGGAGGTGGCAGGTTGTGAACAGGCAAGTTCAAAGTACATCTCATAACCCACTGCTGGGAAGGAAGCTGCTATTTTCAGACATAAGATGAAACACTTGAGATGCCTTCATACTCGTGTTTACAGTGAGAGCCTGTCACCTCCCGTCACTGACCATACCCTTTCACCGTGGATGTGTGTGTTGTGTATATGTCTAAACTGAGTGCTACTTTCGAATGGTTGAGGAAGTCATCAGCTTTCAGTTCCGAAAGTCACATTTTTGGTGCTTTAACTGCAACCATCCCTCTGATTTTATTGCCTTCTTCCCTTGGGTCCGTGGGAATGAGGCCAACAAGATGAAATCCGCATAAGCTGCACAGAGCAGGCCTGGGGTTTTAGGATTTGACAAGCACGCTCGCCAATATCTATTTTCACTTTGCTCTGTGCTCAGAACAGCTGAACTTACATGGGTCAAAAAAATGCGGAATATTTGCTGACGAAAAGCGTTTCACTGTGGGACGTGGCAGAAGGACTCTGTAGGTGTGTGTGTGTGTGTGTGTCATAGCACTTACGTAGAACAGCGATGAAACTCTGATTATCAAGGAGAACCCACAGTCCAAAGCCCATGATCAATGCTCCAAAGATCTGGACGACAAATTGAAAAGACAACAGGCTTGAGTATGTAAGGCAGACATGCAAGAGATAAAACAAAGGGTTTGTGTTGGTGTGTCTTGCTTCCCCACTCTTTCACATCTGGGACTAATCAGATCCTCTCCCTTCTCTCTGTCTCTCTGTCTGTCTGTCTCTCTCAATCTCTCACAGCAAACTGAGGGAGGAAAGAGGATGTGGACGAGGATCAAGAGATCCACTTTGCTGGCAATTAACACATGCCACCAACAGTTATTCAGTGAAGATCTACCAGTCATACTCGGTCTACAATAACCCATTTAAAACAGCAAACTGGGCAGTGTAACTAAGGATCAAGGGGTTAAGATCAGCAGCAGCAGAAACGAGAAGAATCAGCACTTCTGGACCGGAACACTGGCAGTAGATTTATCCCTAATACCCTTAGTAATGAGGTTACGAACCCCCGAACTCCTGTGTAATTAAGAGGGTACTTGTTTAGTAGACGTGGGGCGCTGTAGTGGGGGCTAAATCCATAGATGAGAGGGTCTGTTGATTCACCAGCTTCCCCCTTGAACCCTGACTCCTCCACCCTACAGTAGTAATTAGAGCCCTGGTTAAGAGCTGTTCATTTGGAGGGACTGTTGAGCTCCTGGCAGCCATCATTAGCCCACCACTTCCTGGCTGCCCCTAGCCGCCACTAGTCTCCTCTATCCACACACTGACACAGACACACACGCTACCTATTAGACACCAGTCGAGTCAGTGTTCACATCAAAAGGTCTGTGTCAGGTTTACAGCTGCAGACTCATTGGAAAGGTCCGGACATCCTTGGTGCAGAGTTTAAAGGCAGGAGCAGTTGAGTCAGTTTTAGGAGAGTCTGGGGTTTTATCAACCCCTGGACCTTATGTTGTGGCTGGTGCGAGACAGGAGGCAACAAATAGAAACCATCTGCTCTTTCTCAGACCTGGCTGTGCTGCGGTACACAGTAAAGCCTCTTCCCCAGGTAGAGCCACAGGTGACATTTCCCTCTGTATCTCCGCTAATCTCTGGTTCTGTTTGAATAAGGAGGCCTATTCAAATAACAACTAACAGCTGAGAGGCACAAAGAGCACATCTACATATTTCTATCTTAGATCAACAGTGCTGCAGAGTGAAAGTCCTGTGATGTGGGTCAGACAGTGCGAGCTGTTCCTCCGTAATTACTGCAGCATGGCTACTAAGTAGTGATGAAAGAATGTGGTCACTTACAAAGAAGAGGAGGTTGAAGAGGAAGAGGAAGTACTTGGTGGCTGTGATGCATCCCTTCCCCATGGTCGCTCTTCTGGAAGAGACATATACAAATGTTATTGGTTAAATTGAACAATAGATGGGGGTATATCACGATATAGTGTGGCAAACAGATAATGTACAGCAGTCCAGATAGATAGATAGATAGATAGATAGACAGACAGATAGAGAACAGAGAGAGAGAAAGAGAAAAGAGATGCCTTCAGATATTTAAACTACACAGTAGGGGTGCTGATTAAACAGAGCTTTAATCTTCAAAGCAGCAACATCGGCCCAATTCATTTTCAACAGGCACGTTTCTCCAGTCACAAACATCCCAGCATACATTAACCCCCACTTTTGCATGACAACAACTGGTTTGTTTTCTTTGGATATTATGTCATACGCCAGTATCCCATGCGTATGAGAGCCAGCTTGTTAACAAAGCCAGTTTGGTCCTGACAAACAAGAGGAACCACCCTGGTGAGACAAATTGGAAAGAAGACCACTTCAAAGAGAACAACGGAGAAGTCATGATGACTGTGTGGTCAGCATTAGAGACCGTGTGGTCAAGTATGCAATTGTCATCACAAGCAGAAGGAAACCAGCCCTATTACAACTGTGTTTACTGACAACACCAGGCCTGTCGCAACGAAACAAAGCGTTTAACAGCCAACTTTATGAAGCATGTCAAGCCTATAAATGAGAGCATTTACGCCAAAATCAACAGGTCTGGCTGATGTCATACGACCACATAACACAATAATTTTGTGAATCAGACACTCGTGACAAGCTGAGAACAGCATCCGACAGTTTTTACTTGGGGCGTGTTACAGCAACAGATGCCAGTCACACTAACAGATGTCAACATTGTTTTGCAATGATCAGTTTACCTCTCAAGCTCATCCACAGGTGGGATGCACACAAAACGTCTATGCACCCACATACGCGCCTACAGGAGAACACAAACACACGCCTACAAACATGGCTAGGCTGCCATGAACAGACGTAACAGTGAGAAACAAAATTTCCTGTGAGCACCACCTGCACAGGCCCGCTGCACACACAGGAACTCCGGTTCTTGAAACTCTCCGGCAACCTGATTCAGCCCGCGCTCCAGAAAACCCAAGAAAATATTTACCACCACCAGACCTTTTCCTACAGTGAAAGCACTGAAAATATAACCAGCCATTGTGGTTATTTGAAGAGTCTGAAAATATCCTATGAGGACAACTCCCCATGTATCAGATGACAAGCTGTTCTCCAAGCCTCCTCTCCACGTCCAAACTCTTCCTGAATGCACATTGTGATATCCCAGGCTTGTAACGATGTGCGTTTGAACACAAATGCTATATATTCATTTTGAGGAAAAAATCATTACCTGAAATTCATAATTTTGTCTAATTTCTCAAAAATATGGAGGATCCAGTCTGTACAAGTGTTAAATTTCATCAACCAAGGATTTAAGCTACCTACTATCATTTAAAAAGCTCCCATAACTTGCGCTGTTTTGTGCTATACTGTATATCATAAGAGTAGGTGTCAATTTTTTTCTAGTGATGAATGTCTCATTTTTGAACAAAACTGTGCACGTGCTCATGGCCCAGCATATGAGTGTTGCGTAAGGCCTTGTTGGTGTGCAAGAACTTTTTTTATCTTTTTGTACAGTGTTGGGAAATTTACTTGAAATATTGACAGCCAAAGTGGATAAGTCAGAATATCAACTTCTCTGCAGAGTAATGTCTTGTATTACCCGTTATATTACTTTGAAGTTACGTATGTATATCTGTGTAATGACCCAAGTGAAAAATTAAGCAGAATGATGTCACGGATGCTGTCTCTCTTCAATATCTGCTTCTTGACAACAGGAAATTGTTACATCACAAGACATGAGTTAACAGTGTTGTACAACACTCTTCTGAATGTGATAACATGCCATTTACGTGCCAATTTTTGAAAACAATGTGTTATATTGCCAGGTTACTCAATAGAGTGTAATGTAACACACTGTTACAGTAATAAGGTCTCCACAACACTGGTTATAAAGACATTCAGCTTTCTATCTTCCCAGTTAGATTCATTAGTCAGTCAGCGGGATGAATAAAGCACAGAAATCTGAGGACAGACCAAGTAATAGCAGCGGCATTGCTGGGAACACCAATTAGACAGTACTCCCTGCTGCACATTAATTCACTGCAGTAAATGACCTGTGCCCATCCCTTCCACTGTTCCCTGTCCTCACTCCCAAATACTATGATCAAAGCTGCATCTACCAAGATGATCGACTTACAAATCTCAAACAGAGATCAGACACATGGACCAACATGGATGACACTGTAGTACCACGTGCCTGCCTAGGTTTACGCTACACGTGGACCACACATTCTGTAGGCTAGGTCTATCAAATGGGGGCTGACTCTCAGTATCAGTGTTACTAACCAACTTAATTAGGCTATTAATGGTACCAGAGAACCTAAACACAATACAATGTCATGTTTACAACATTTAACCCAGGAAAAAGCCTAAACCACATAGCAGATACCCCTACAAAGTAGATAATCTTTAAAGGAGATTGTTGGTCTTTATGTGTAGATGGTGAGCAGCAGTGCAGATTTAAGCAGGCTTAGTTGTGAGTACTGCTTGTTGACTGAGCCCAGTTCATCTGAAAACAATTCCTAACAATGCCCTGATGCTATTTGGTATATTTTTCAAACAGCAAGTTAAATAGGTTAACAGGCCTGTGTTCTGAAGAGAAGTGGCCAACTGACCATATGCTACATCTTGAGGTTCACAGCAATGCCAAGCCAAACCATGAATTCACTCAGATTTAGTCTAGAACTTCCATGCAAGCACACAGACCGAGCAGACAAATAGTGGGGCCATTTCATAGCATTGTCTTTGTTGTCGGCCTGCCTGAGCAAGCCTAATCCCACTGTACTCACTGAAAGTGAATGACAAATCTGTTCCTAAGTTTTAAAAAAAATGACTGGAAACTGCAATGGAAATTGTAAACAGTGCCAAACAGCAATTGCAAGGAACTGTACTGTTATGACCCTGTTCAACGGGTAGTATCCATAATCCTGCCATAACCAAAATCAAAAGAGAATGCGGTTTATCTGACGTCTGAAATGGGATAGGAGGAAAAAGCTAGACTAGGCTAAAGTCCTCTAGCTTAGGATGCAATGAACACGTTCAGAAAAGAACTGACTTGCCCTTAGAAAACTGCAAATGAGTCACCTGGACCAATTTCCGTTACCTCATATGACATTTTTTCCCCTTCATTGCCCCATTTCCCTCCCCATGGTTTGTCATGAGGTACGTTAACTGTCACATGGTGTTCAGTGGGTACTCAAAGGGGTGGTCCAATGAAATCAGTGTTGGTTTATTATACAAAGAGCCAGTTTAGATGTATGGGGCAAAGACAGGATTATGACGACAGCATGTGGTGGGTGGCATCAACTCTGCCAGTAATGCACCGTGCAGGATCAACCACAGACCTATTGTCCCCAAAAAGGCAGGCAATGTGCCAAACTCTGTCTAGCACCTCCTTCTTTCTGATACGATATGACCCATTTACACATCTGTGAGTCCATTACGCTACACCATCCTGGCACTAAAGCCCTTAATAGCATGATAAATTCCTGCTTAAGCATCTGCAACAATGCAGCTTGACCTTATAGAGACATCAGGGGCTGTGGTGGCAATTCCATGACAAAACTCACAAGAACAAGTGTGAACGTTGCAAGCAAGCAAGAGGACTGCCCTCGCACAGAAATGGCCCCACTCTACTCGCATGAACCTCCAGTGGGAACTTTGTCTTTGTGAACAATACTGCAGCTTGCAATCAGAAATCCATATTTGAGCACACGCGCAACCTGAAGGTGCAAGCAAAGTTCATTCCCCCCCGCACACAATTACTCTGCTCTCCAAAGCCGTTCTTTCTGCACTCAAGTACAAGAGGAAGAACTGTCACAACGTTGCAAGAACTGGAACCCTGATCCCTGAACGTGTTGGTTTTTACTGCATCAATTACAGGTTGTTTTTTTTGAAGAGCATCCATCGGCCTCCAAGAGTAGTTGATTTTCTCTCCATTTTTTTCTGTGCTCAAGTTACATTTAGTTTGGACAGTCAGGGGCAGGCTCAGGCCCGGGCCTATAAAATCCACCACCATTGTCCAAAACTGTTGTGATTGGCAGTCTGTTACCCTCTGAGGCAGAAAAAATGGCAGCACCCTTCTAGCACAGAGGTTACGAAAGCCCTGAGAGACAAGACAAGAAAACAGAACTGGGATTCTCTTCTAAGTTACGTCTAATTTTGTGATAACTGGATCCCCAAAGAAAATCTCCTTTTCCCTCCCTTCTGCCTCTCAGGGCTTCCACACATGAGCCACTGCTTACAACAAAAAACACCTACCTGCTTCTACCCCTGCATTCTTAATCTTCATTTTAATCTGCATTGAAGGTGTTGACCAATGAACCAACCAATGAAATGTATGGATACAATGATCCCAGCACTACCTGAGCATAGAAAAAACAAGGCTTGGAGGGCAGATAAGAGTAATTGTGTGTGGGGAATGAACTTTGCTTGCTCCTTCGGGTTGTGTGTGTGTGTGTGTGTGTGTGTGTGTGTGTGTGTGTGTGTGTGTGTGTGTGTGTGTGTGTGTGTGCTCAGATATGGATTTCTCATGTCTTATTCTTGGGAGTAAATGCCACCATAGCAGAGGCTTACAAACATTTTCCTGTCAAGATACATAGATCATTTTGTCCCAAAGAAGCTCTTATTGATATGTTTGTCAGATGATTGTGTAGATAATAACATAACTGTCTATACTGTAGAAGCGGATAGGGCAGTGAACCTATTAGATGAAAGCACTCATGCTCATACATCCTCCATTTAACTGCTTCTCAGTTTGCTGCGGGACCCCCCTGAACCCCTTCAGGAAGCTCGGGAGGTCCCCAGATCTCACTTTGGGAACCACTGACATCCTGCTTGAAGACTTTCGTCACAACAGCTAGTTTTAGCTTAGTTTTTGCTTTGGAGTTTCTTTGATGCCCACAAACAGAAATAACTAGTTCCGCCACATAGTCTGTAAAACAAAAAAACTCCAACCCCTTAAGTTAACGTTACACGACACAGCGGCGTTAACAGGTAACTTACACAAAACGTTAAAGACATTGACCAAATTGCTAAACTAAACACTTTTCTATTAATTTATCCCACTTGCACCCACACATGGTGCCAACTGACTAGTGACTGTTAAAGTAACTGAGCTACTAAACGTTAAGGGCAATAACGTTAAATTAGACTCGGATTAATCATTAGCTAGGTTAGCTGTGAAGTGCCTTCCCTTCAGCCTGCTGCACAGTAACCGCTGGTGTATCTCAGGATTTAGGAGAGATTTTCACAGGAACGAGTGTTTTTAGGCTAGCTAGAAACTTTTCCAAAGCCAGGAGATGGCGGCTAACGTTACCACAGCAAGTTGGCATCCGAGCGTAATCTTTGGGTTATTACTGACTAGGTACAAGTGAAAAATGATCCATACTCACGTTTTTTTCTTTCTTTCCAAAAAGTGTGTTGTGAGAACAGTTGGCTTAAAGGGGACTGACTGACCGTCTTCTGTGTTGCTGTGCGTCTGACTGAGCCGCGGTCTGCCTCCGCCAGGGAGAAACGAGATGGGTGTGTTGTGTGGGGGTGGGGGTGTTG
>OMOV01096943.1:0-11687 GCA_900312565.1 Beryx splendens | reverse complement strand
GGCGCTGTAAAGACCTTTATGATCAAGATAAGGACGGCAGGTTGAATCGAGAGGAGCAGCTCCGCTGGGTAGCGCCTAATAGCTACGGCTCAGCGAGAGAAGAGGTGAGACTCG
The DNA here is from genome assembly GCA_900312565.1 of Beryx splendens. NCBI lineage: Eukaryota > Metazoa > Chordata > Actinopteri > Beryciformes > Berycidae > Beryx > Beryx splendens. Next base: position 11,573 of record OMOV01096943.1, on the reverse strand, counting down.
GATGTTTTGTTTACACTGTAGCAAAGAAATTGCCCGGTGTCCAGCCCCCATGAATAGCACTCTTTAGCACTTTTTGAATTTGCATGGCGAATTATGCAAATTAAAAAAAGTTCTAAAGACTGTGATTGATGGGGGCTGGGCACCAGGCAAGCAAAGGAAGACATCGGTACACACAATGATTTCTAGATGGTCCTTGATTTAGAATATTTTGCTAAATGTTTGGTTGGATGGTCTCCTTTAGCTATTGCTTTGGTGGGAATATAAATCATTGCTGTCCACGATGGCATGGCAACATATTCGCAGATTCCTTTGCTCATATTGCTCTCGTGTTATCAACAGGCTCTTCACCTCATCAAGGAAATGGACCATGATGGTGACGGACAAATCTCGGAGGCCGAGGTCTTGAAAAATCAAGACACGTTCATGAACAGTGAAGTGACAGACTATGGTAGACAGCTGCATGTATCACATGATGAATTATAACTGTATATTCTTGTATATTGAGTTTTCTTATTTGTGTCCATAAAGATTTAATGTCGTTTATTTCCTGTATTGTTTAACAGTTTCATGTTCCTCCCTATTTGGGCTTTCAGTCTATCAGTTGGTCATGTATGTATGTGTGTATGTGTATGAAGAGCAGGGTGTTTGGAAAACAAGCTTTTTACAACTTTCTCATGTCATTTTTCCTAAAGCAGTCCAGAAACTTGTTAAATTACAGTATTGAATTAAAACTAAAGTCACATTTAACTGTAGCATACTGTCCACTCTATAAACACAAGTTCCTTTCAAAGATGTAAAAATCCAAAAAGCCTCCACAAGTTTTGTTTTGGTAGCAAGGAGTGAATTTGGATTGAACATGTGGCTTTATGGTTGCAGCATATGTGGTTCATATGCTATTTTTAGATGAGTCCACGCGCCGAGACAGCTTCACATGTAATAGCATAATTATGTCATAATTCTGTTATTATATAACTTAAGGTGGGGGAGGATAGGATAGGTAATTTAATTGTGGCTACCTATTAAGAGGCAGTCTTCACTCGCCTATCAAATGTGAACAGGCATGAATGTTATCTTTCATAGCAGTCATGCTGTGGTAACGGATGACACTGCAGCTCTTCCTCATTTAAGTCAAACGAGCGAGCCACTACTGTCTTTTAAAACTGGCTTCCTGTGGCATGATCAGTTTCACTTGCCTCGACCACCAGCCTGTCAAACTGCCGGACTTCATAGAGTGACTTAACTTCAGTTTTTTTACCCAACGCCAAGATGACCTTACAATTCAAAGATGCCTTTTGGGTGAGTTAACTGACGCCTCTGCCTCCGAGACTTTTCTGCGATGTTCATCTTCAGAACCCGAAGCAGAAGTTGACTTGATTTGCACTGAGTAATAAAGTCATTGTTTGTGTTGCTGCTTGGGTTCACTGGAACTGTGAAGTAAATTCTTTTCCTATACCCTCCCACTTCCACTTTTCATCATTGTTTGGATGGTATTTGTCACATAGTGACCTGTTCAGCTGAATGTAGCTTTACATGGATTTCAAGTCTTCATCACATTAGCTTTAAGTTCATTTTATAATTCACTGGATAGGAACTATTGTTGCTAAGATAAAAACATGAGCTATGGTTTTTTTTAATGTGTTTTTGGGTTGTGAACATACTCTCTTATTTCCATCTACACCCAGGCATATTTTACAAAATAACCAGCTATGTCTTGGGACAGCCATCGTTTTACGGCACAAAACAGCAAGAATATCATCACCATAAGAATTGCGAAGTTGTGGTGAACCTCTCTTCCATGCTTTGCAGCGTGTTTCCTGTAGAAGAGGTTATTCTTACCTCCCTTTTTTGCGTTTGATCTTTCAACTGATGCCATGTCAGAACTAATGTGCAAAGCAGCAGGCAGCTTGTGTTTTGATTTGCATGGGAGGGTCCGCACAATAATCCCCTTCAAATCTTTGCAAATGAACTCGGAGAACGTAGGCTGTGTTTTTAGTTTCACACAGCTGGTTTTCATAGTGTAGTTTTACGATATGTATTAGTACACAAAACACTATACAAATGAAATGTATTATTATTATTATGTTTAGTTGCTTCTAAACTGTGACAAATAACAGTTAGTATATTTCAGCTCAAATAAATTTGTTGTGCAGCACCATTTGACCAAACCCCCAAATGTCCATCTAACAAGAAATCCACTAAACAGTTTCATCTCAGCAATCTATCCTGTTGTATGAACTTATGGAAGGTTATTCTTCCTGGCTAATAAGTTTGTTTAGCAACCCCAGGTGCCTGCACTATATCAGTTTAAATTACTTCTAGCTTTAGTTTCCAGCCACAATGTGGTTTTCTATCCACATGAAAAAAATGACACCAAATTTTACAAAAAGTGCTGCATGAAAGTAGAAATTGTATTGTATTGTAATTGTATTGTAGTATTATTATCCTCTGTGGTAAGACCTTCTCCCACAAGCAACATGCTCTGAATCTAAATGGGTCTTTGAAACACTGAGCAACAAAGCAGGTAACATTTTTTCACCCAAAATTAGATATGCAGCATTTTGAAATGATCACAATTGCAAGTAATTATGTAAAACATTTGGAGGGAGGGAGGGGGAGGGGGGGGTCATTAATGGTGACTGTGTTGAATTTGTTCATGGACAGAGCTGTAGTTTGACTTTTATGTTAAAATGTAAGGTAGCGTTGTGCTTTGTAGTTGGGGTTCTCGGTGTAGATCTTGCTTTGTTGTGGCGAGTGTGGCTACCTGGTAAAGGTGTGCTGTTTTATGGTTCTAGGGAGTCGACTTCATCAGCAATATGGGGTACGAGGCCATAGTTCAAAGACTCTGTGATGGCCGACGGACGTGCAAAGACATGGAAGATCTCTTGAAAATGAGGTTGGCCTGCAAACTGCTGGAAAGTTGTACATACGTATGAATAACATGCCCTCGTTTCATGTGGTTGAGCTGCGTATGATTTGCTCTGTGTAGGGCATCAGCAGAGGAGAGATATGGCAAGGAATTGGTCACAATTGCACGCAAGGCCGGGGGTCTGTATGAGATCAGGTAGGTGTTTGTGGGTTGCATTTGAACATTAATATTACTCATCGCTATATGTGAACCTCGCTGTCTCACCTCCACATTCATCGGAAATGTAAAAATGTCCTATGTTCATGTTGTTTTTACAGCACTTTGAGAACATCTCTTGATGAAATGAAAACACGTAAGTGCAACAGATATTTCAGACTTTTTTTTTTTTTTTGCTTGCCCGCAATGTATTTTTAGAGGCGTATGCATTTTTTCATGCCATCTGCATTTCCTAGGTTTTCTCAGGTCATTATGAGTTTTGAATGATGTGCTTTGATGTGATTCAGAAATTGAGCAGATAGGAAACCTGCACATTCAGCTGTCTGGACTACTAAGGGAGGAGGTGAAGAGGATGGAGCAGTTCAAAGAACGACAGAAGGAACAGAGGAAAAAGGTGACAATGAGCAGCGTTTTCATTCGCAAACTAAACAGCAGTTTATCTCCAAAGTGAGCTGTTATTTCCAGCATTGTAGGATGGTTTGATCACCCACATATTATCTTTCTGATGATGATTAATAATGAGCTATTAACAAATGATGTGTGACTGGTTAGAGAAATAGTAAATGTTATATAATGCTGTCATTGACTCTACACAGACCATACGGTTGAATATCATGATGACATTAACATCATTTTTTCCCCTTCTCTCTCAGTTTGAAGGCATCATGGAGAAAGTCCAGAAGACAAAAGTCTCCCTCTATAAGAAGACAATAGAGGTAAGGTCAATCCACATTATCAGCGTCAGTTATTGTTGTTAGTGTGAAATGTTTTTCACAGATAGGTGAAAAGAACTTTCACCCAGTATTTATTCTTAGTGAATTTAGACGTGGCAGTGGTTAACAGCATTAATCCTTGGTCTGGTAGCAAGGTCTCAATAAAGGTACACCCTCTTGGGTCTGTCTGTATGTACTGTATGTACCAGAATAGTGCATGTGCAGACAGGCCCCGCTGTGAGTAGACGGGGCAGAGAGACATTGCTCTGTCTACTCAAGATGTGCAAGAGGAAGATGGTTTCACAAGTTAATCAGAAACACCAGTCATTGTTTATTGGTGTAAAAGACACATAGCAAAGGGAGGTAGAGCTTCTCTCAGCTCAGGAGAAGGAAGTTGTGTTCTGTCTGATTTACTTTGGTTCTCCTGCAGAAGCGTGTCGACTGTCTCGGTTGAACACGCTTTCCCCTCTTCCTGGAGCAGCTTCCTGTAAAGCGATCATGCCCAGGGCTGAGGGCTGATTAGAAAGCCTGGTTTAGAAATTGTGGTTTATGTTGAATTTCCCTCCTATAGTCTAAAAGATCCTATGAGCAGCGCTGCAGAGAGGCTGATGAGGCAGAGCAAGCTGCTGAGAAGATGAGCAGCGCTGCCACAGCTACTCCCAAACAGACTGAGAAGGTACATCATAACATTGCACACACTCACACCACGGTATATTTGATATCATTGTCATTATATTTGACATCATTTGACGTCATTGTATTTGACATCATTTTCACTAGAAAGTAGATTGAATATCTAATACAGATTGCAGAGTGTAGTTCCTCAAATTGCGTTTCCACAACACTGACAGAGACTGGGAAATGCAATTGTCTTTGCACTGGACCTTTAATACTTGATCCTGTCAGGTAAATGCAATGCCCATGCTTCAAACTGGAATAGATTAGAGAACCATACATTTTCATTTACAGAATGCGTACTTATTCAAACGTACATTGTAAAGATTGTGCTAGTTAAATGCCAATACTAAATCCTTCATAATGTAACACGTTTCTTCTTACAGGTTCACAGATGTAGAGGCAATGTCTCATTTTGTAATCGCTTTTCTTTTTCAGTTGCACAACAAATCTAAACAGTGTAGAGACGCTGCAGTAGAAGCTGGTAAGGACAAATAATGTGTTAAGTCAGCTGCTGTTTTTTTGTAGTTTTGTGTTTTTCTCTGGCACTCTTAAAGGATCTATTTGTGCTGCACGTGATCTCGGCACAAACTTTGTGTACTTAAGATAAAGAGCCACAAAAACACACGATTTACTTTGGAAGCCACTGAAAGTTACCAGAACTGGGTTTTTTGGAGATGGTGGTCACGTTTACTTCCCTTTTTTATTGAGGATGCCAAAAATAGGATTTAAACGTGCAGATAATCTCATAAACAGAGAGTTTCCTGCGATACATGTAAATGGTACAGGGAACTTCCAATTTAAAACAGCTGAGCAAGAAATGTTATAGAGGAGCTTGATTTATCTGAAAAGTAATGTTTTCATTTTTCTTTAGAGAAACAATACATGTCAAACATTGAACAGCTTGACAAGATTCGTCAAGAATGGGAATCCACACACGTCAGCACATGCGAGGTAAAGTGAGGCAACAGTGTTTCTCTTCTTGCCTATCGAGCGAGGATACACTATGAACTTTACAGACTTGCACTAAGGGCGGAGATCCCCCTAGGCCAGTTTTGTCACTTAAGTAACAGGCAAAACTCTACACAAATGTTACCCAACAACAAAACCCTTCCTATGTGTTTACACCGACAAAGCTGAGCCACCTCGGTGACCCACAGTTTCACAACAAGCTGCCAACTGTAGCACACCCTTACACACATATACACACTGGATGCGTCACATTAAACATGCAGAGTGTTACCAGCTGTACGGTGAATGAACCAATGAACCAACTGTTTCTGAACCACTTTAGAAAGAATGACTGGAGGTTTGGTTTGTAGGTGTTTCAGCAGCAGGAGGAAGACCGCATCAATGTTGTAAGAAACGCCGTGTGGGTGCACTGTAACCAGTTCTCACTGCAATGTGTGAAAGATGACGAGGTGGGTACAGTTGTCATATATCATCAATGTTATCATTTTGAACAGTCCCTTTGAATATTATATATATATGATTTAATTCAACACACACTGCTCTTTCAGTGTTATGAGGACGTGAGGAAATCTCTGGAAAAGTGCGACATCGCTGTAGACAACAACTGCTTTGTGGAGATGAAAAGCACTGGCTCAAGTCCACCAGGTAGGCACACGTCCTGCCCTTATTTGGATTTGAATATGTTCCAGGTTGGAAATTTTAATATTATCTTTCAGCTGCGGCTTGGACATATGATGCATTCAGCCTGGGTTGAAACAAGTTGTGTGTAACCAGGAGTTACCGCTGAAGAATTTGTTTTTACTGAAATTCAATGATCCTTTCCATAGATCCTATTGAATACCAGAATTACTACAAGAGGGACTCTGCAGCAGACAGCAATGGCAGTGCCGGTTTTGTGGGAGGAGTCATGAAAAGGTCAGACCACCAGATTTTTATCAGTGTTACAGCATGGAAGTGCATTGATACTACAAAGGAAATGCGACTATGATTATCCTGTGTGATGTTTCCATCCTTTCAGAACAGTTCTTTGTTTTATTTGTTATTGACTGCTGTTCTCAATTTGTAGGTTTTCCAATCTTCTGCAGGGGAACTGTGCGGGCGGCTCCAAAACGAACATCAGCGAGGCAATTGCACAACCTAATGGTATGGTACCAAAATAATTCGCGCAACATGGCAAAGCTTATGACAAAGTATGAAGGTGCAAGCCACATGATGCTTATGAGAAGATATGGTGCTACTATTATATGTAGTTACAATTATTTTATAGTTACACCACCACCAGGTGGCACACAAATTCAACTAATGATATGTTCAGCTCTCCCCTGACAGACAGACAGACAGACAGACAGACTGACAGACGGACAGATACTTTATTGATCCCGGGGGAAATTTAGGATTGGATGTGATGTATCACATTATCAGCTCAGTCAGTAGTTTGGTAAAGTTTTAAAGTATCAGTGGCTTCAGCCTGACAGAGTAACTGCACCGATTCTGAATATCTGTCTGGCCTGCTGTGACATTCTTCAGCTGAAACATCAGAGGGTGTGTATGCCTCCATTCCTGGATTTCAAGGGAGCCAGCAGAGCAAAGAGGCGTACACAGCTGTGTATGACTATGTGGCCCAGGTCAGACTCCTGACGTCTAACTTCTACACGAGTCCTTTCACACTTTTCATTCAAATATTCAATGTGAAAATGATTCCTTTTCATATTAACAATAATCTCTTGGCACCTGTCCTTCCTCAGGGGGAGGATGAGCTCTCTTTATCCATTGGGGACGTTGTGCTTGTCACAGACCAAGGTGTGGATGGCTGGTGGACAGCGGAGAGGAATGGCCAATCTGGATTGGTTCCAGGCTCTTACCTTTCCAAAGAATGATTTCATCTGATATTTGTATGTGGGACTGTAGGTCTACCACTATGTTTCCTCATCTAATATCATGTGAATCATATGGATCTAAATATATATCTTATCTATATCTATATCAATGCTCTTATCTGCTGTTTATAAGTCTACAATATCCATCATTCACATCGCATTCTGATTCTGATAATCAGGCATTATTTATTGGTGTTGACTGAAAACTGGAACATATTCATTTTGCATTTAAGGCACTGGTGTGTGCAAAGATCATCATGTCACACATGGTCACTCCAGCAAGGATATTCATATACTCTGGTATTAATATCACCTTGTGTTTGAGGATCTAAATGTGGATATTTTTCATTTCTGTTGTTTGGCTGTATGTTGTCTGTCTAATGAAAATATCAAACCTGTTTTACATGAGTAATTCACTTTGTTTATAGTCTAACTGCTGAAAAGAATATTTCCGTTCATGCATGAGCACATTTGTATGTACTCACTGTGAAAGACAAATCGTCAGGTTTTTATTTGTTGCTTAGGCAACAACATTGTTCCCATCCCCCACAATGACTCAATTAATGCCTGGAGTCATTTGACCTACTAACAAAGCCAACCACAAACTGTTTAGCACAAGCTTTTCCTCTCTACATGCCCCCTTTTTAGCAATGAAGACTACTAATAATTGGACTATAAGAAGATCGGACCAAAACACACGCATGCATGCACGCACGCACACACACACACAGATCAGTTGAAATGCACCCAGCCTCTATTCTTGGGTCATGTGGTGAAGCAGTCGGATCTCTTTGGTGCACAAGTATCTGGTTACTCTACAGCAGGTGATATCACCAACTCGATGTCTATCAAGGCACCAGTGTTGAGCTCTTTCACCATCATTATAACAGTGTAGCGTAGGAAATCCCATCCTTGTTATTCAGTTGTTACCAGATGTGACACTGTGATACAGACTAGCTACAGCCACAGATATAACTGGATCTAGTGAGTCCAGAGTTGCAATATATATCAACTAACTCTGTATATACATATATATTCAGCCTTCAACAACCTAGAACCTAGTTAAAGGACCTAAAGACAAAGCTTGTCCATATACCATAGAGGATTAGGATCAGCACAGACCAAACCATCTGACTCATTGTGTGGACCCCTTACACCCCTCCCTCATGGGAAACAGCTGAACTTTAACCCATCTCTCTACGGAGCAAGCCTTGTTCTTCCAATGACGAGAGCCATTGGATCTGTGCTTTGTCTAGAGGAAAAAAAACACACACGACTTTGGTGACCAATGCAGCAAACTCCTCTCCTTAAGTCAAGATATAAAATTGCCGACAGACAACTTAAACTGATAAAACACACGTACTCCTGAAGAAGACACACAGATTTCACTTCTACTTTCCCTCCAACATTTTATTTACATTCTTGAGTCTTTCACTGCTACATATCAGCAAATCAATTCCAAAACTATCATCAGTAGGCTGCGCAGACAAAAACAAACGAAACAGCTACAGGGCAAAAATAATAGCTAAGAGTTAAGAATGTATTACAACTTGAAATATCCTACTGAAGGGGATCACAAGGCTTTTTTTTGACAGACAGACCAGATAAGAAAAGTAAGTTAATTGGAAGTTAAAAGCAAAACCCTGCAGTGCCGTTGACTTGGGCGATGGGGTCAGTTGTACTATTTCTTGATAGAATACTGCTGGTGAAAGGTTTCAACCAAAACAGAGCCATAGTAGTAGTGGTAGTATTAGTATTAATATTAGTAGTAGTAATATTAGTAGTTGTAGTAGTAGTATTAGCAGTAGTAGTAGTAGTAGTAGTAGTAGTAGTAGTAGTAGGAGTAGTAGTAGTAGTGGTACAGGATAAAATTGTACAAAGAGAAAATGTTTCATTCAAGTACTATACATGATAGATTTAAATATTTATAAAATATTCCAAAGCCATACACATAGTGCAAACTAACATATGAGGGAAGAACCCCGTCCGCATATTATTCCACACAGTACAGGATGTCTAGCAACCTCACTCTCGCCAACCTCAAACCAAGGGAAAAACTTAGGTAGAGCGACAGAATATGTTACAAATCTCATTCTCGTTGACCTTTCGAGGATTTGGCCAATAGCTTTTTGAAAAGAAAAGTTAAAAATATATATAACTGGTTAGGTTAGTGTGGAAATATATTCTTTTCACGTTCTCACCCGGGATCCGTGTAAATCACACTTAGTTTGTGAGTGTGTGTGTGTGTTATAGTGAGAAAGGTCTTCTTTATGCATAGGTGCCCCCGGTGATAAGAAGCTCGTAGGCAGGGTCTCTGCTCCTCCTGCACAGCACCACACAGGCACACAGCATCCCCAGCATCTAAGAGAGGGAGATAACAACTTTTCATTAGACTTTGGTTTTAATGTACTCTTACAGCTTAATGTCAATTACAAACCTTTTAAGGCCGCATAATGTGGGATTTCGGTGTAGCTGCGTAGTTTACCCCACTCACTTTAGGCTCTTGACTTTAGCTTTAGTGGAATACAGCTATTTTTAAGAAAACACTTGAACACTAAAAGCATCAAAACAAGCTCTCAGACATGTCAAAAAGTGGGATTTTAAGCAGTAAGCAGTATAAACTTAAAAACAGTAAGTTAGGACATATGGCCAGTTTCTCTCCGTTATACAACACTGAGGGCGTTCCTGCAGATATTTAAGTGTCTAACGATTATACCACTTTAGCTGGGAGGGACAACACAAACTCCTACATCAGCAGCCAACAGGGAAGCCTCAAAAGCCTCTTGAATTACAGCAAATACTGCAAACTAGCAAATACACATTCACGCATAGGTCAGCACCCTATAACCAAAACAAATCTAGCTCAGCCGTAGATGACAAATAAATAAAGTGAACCGACGTGGAATACAGATCAACAAAGCATAAATGCGCAGGAACTCTTGTAGCCGCAGTCAACAGGCTCTTGCCAAGACACGTCTGAGGGACAAAGCCGCTTCTCAGACGTCGTGCAGCTGGCTGACTTTCTGTATTAAATTTAAAGAACTGAAACAAGTTAACAAAAGTGAATGAGTGACTGTTTTCAGACATAATAATATGTGACACGCTTTCCCACAGCTTAGATGTCAGATACATGAGAATTTAAATAACCTGAACGCTTGAACAGAGTACATTTTGGGGTATTTCTAAGAGGCTGGGTAACGTAATGAACACTATAAAAGAAAGACATGAAAAGCAATGGCATATAGAGCGCAACATCTGTCACATGTCACTCACCCCATCTTTCCTGTTACCCTCTATGTGCTGTCCATATATACTGTATGCTGTGTATATACCGTAGTAGAAATGCCAAAAAATATCTTTTAAAAAAGGTAAGAAAGACCACATTTCTCAATTTCTAAAATGTCTTTCGCCTGGGAAAACAAATTGAAATGGCTCATTTGAATAGTAGCTAAAAATAGATGTAGCCAAGCCAAATAGCCAAGCCTGGACTCTGATGTAAGGCTGTATTGTGCTTTACTTTCCCTGCCACTGAAGCGATAAAGGCACTGACTGTCCTGTCCATTCCCCTGGGCTCTACTTGATTGAAGCAGAGAAACAAAATAAAGCCCATACAGCACCGGCAATCTCAGAGGACAGAGGCTGGCTGGACAGCTGAAAGCCACAAGTCTCTTTTTTTTAAAAATTAAAAATGAGTGCTGTTCCATAAAATTAGACATATCGATGCAAGTTGAATACCTGAATGGCAGCAAATGTCAAAGCCGTCCAGATGACGTACATCATGATCTCCTTCAACTTCTTCACAACCAGAGCTTCACATCCCTACACACACACACACACACACACACACACACACACACACACACACACACACACACACACACACACAATGAATATGTTTAAAGGTATGAAGCAGTGAGAGGTCACACCATTTCAGATATTAGCTGTGTTTGGTACCATAACTTAACAGAACAGGGCGTTTTACCTCTTGGTAGAGATCTTCAGGGTGAGTCAGGGACCCCGTGCAGCTATAAAGGTTAGGTTTGCAACAGCTGATGGGTGCACTGTAGTTTTTGGTTTCCTCAAACCAACGCGTATACTGCCAGTCTGAGTAATTGTGGATCCCACAACACTGAAGCTGTGAGAACGAAAACATGAAAACACAAGATTACTGGCAACTACTCGCTCTGTCGTCCTACTGTCCAGACATACCAGTCAGAAGGTTGGGCTTGCACATTTTTCTTTATTTTTACTATA
>OMOV01096931.1:3467-13575 GCA_900312565.1 Beryx splendens | reverse complement strand
TCACTTATTCAACATCCCTTTAATCAGTTCATGAAGTCAAACTTTGAGAAAATAATTCACAATTCAAAATACTTCACAGTACTTGAATAGCATTGGTAATAGACCATTATTATAAGATGCTTGATTGCTGTCAGGTGTCTGTTTAGACTATTTAGTTAATGTACCGTGTGACACACCTAATGCAACAGTCTTCTAAGTTAATGCGCTGCTAATCCATATTTATATGGCATTAATTAATAGCATGTATAGATGGGTTATCAGGTCAAATGTCACTAACCTTAACTCACTGTATAGCCAATCAATGCACTTATAATGACTAATGAATATGCTAAAATTGTCTTTGCGATCATATTTTTTTTATGTGTACCGACTCTCTTGCATCTGGCACTGGGAATTACTCCTTAATTCAGTCAACCAATAAAAGCCATAGTTTAATAATCCATTAATTTATTCAGGTCACTTCGATGGAATTCACCCAGAAGGTCCAGGAGAGTTTGGGAGCTGAGCTGCAGGAGCAGATTAAAACGCTGTCAAACAGTGAAGAGGAGCACAAAAAGATGTCGGAGAAAACATCAGAATCCCTCAGACGGGTAGAGGAGGAGCTGAAGGACCTGCGGAGCCAGGCAGAGGAGAAGGAGAGGCAGGTCGGAGAAGCTGAGGCTAAGATATTGTGTCTGGAGAAACAAAATGCTGCGCTGGAAACAGTGGCTGAAGAGATGAAGAAAGAGGCAGAGGTGAAATACCACTACTTTTCTTTTCTTGTGTTTATTTAGTAGTATTATATTTTTGTATTTATGTATAAATGTTACAAATCTTGTATGTAAATGCATTGACGTTAGTCTGCATCAAATAATGACTTCAAATACCTTGTGTGTATAGCTGTAACACAAAAACCTTTTTATTATTATTTACCTTATTTATTATTCAGGCCCTCCAGCATGCTCAGACTGAGAAGGTGAACAGCCTTCTGGAGCAGATATCTGCCTTGGAAGAGGAGGTAGCTGCGAGCAAAGACGCAGCAGAGAAGCTTCCTGCCTTGAAGAGTGAACTTGCTGCGGTCAACCAGTCCTGCGCTGATCTTAGGAAGTCTCTAGAAGCCGTCGAGAAGAGCCACTCCTCCACTGTCGAAATCAACAACAACTTGGAGAACACCCTGACGGAGAACACTAACCTGATCTCTACTTTAGAGAAAGAGATCAAAGAGTTGACGCAGAAAATGTGCACGGAGTCGGAGAGCCACGTCTTGGAGATGGAAAATTTCCTCAACAAACAGAAGAGCCTTAAAGAGCAGCTTGAAGCCACTAAGCGATCAGAAACTGCCGCTAAAGAGGAATCGGCCTCTCGTAGGAAGGAGAACAAGACCTTGAAGACGACTCTCTCTGCTGCTTCAGCGGGCCTGGAAGAGAGAGACAAGAAGATAGAGAGGCTGAAGGAGAGGCTGAATAAAGCAGAATCGGAGCAGGCCAAAGCTTCAGATGCCCTGAAGGAGAAGACAATTGCCATGAACAAGATCAAGGTATGATTGAGATTGTATTCTTAACCTATGTTCACATAAGAAAATCCTATTTGTTTTTCAAGTTTGATATTGTAGATGTTTAATGTGCAATGTATTAAGTGACCAGATCGAATTTGTATGTCCTATGGCTGCCATGTGTTATTCTAATTATTAGCGTTATTTATTTCATTGTTCACGTAAAGGTTCAGCTGGAGATGCTGCAAATGGACTTGGAGGACAACGAGACAGCCATTACCTCCTTTGACAGTCAGGTGGAGGAGCTGAGAGGAACCGTCGCCTCACTGGAGGACCAGCTAGCTCAGAACGAAGCCCAGAAGTCTGAGATGGCGGCCAGACTGGAAGATAGCCAAGCTCAGGTAGAGACACCAGCTCATACAAGAGTTTGTCAAACTTACAGGAGCTGAACTGAGACAGGAGTTCCACTTTCACCTCCCGTGTCAGTGCAGAATTAATATTTTCACACATTGGCTCCAGATTGAATATGTCCTGTTACCACTACGTAGGTTTGTTTAACTGTCATAAGTTTAGGCAGCAGGTGAGCGTAATGAGTAGGAAAACCATCCTTCAACTGCAGGACTATGGTTCAATCCCCTGAGTTACCAAGTATCTGCCCTGTTGAAGTGTCCTTGATCCAGACGACTCCTTATCAGCTCCAGGGCCGCTGTTCTGTAGCTGAGCCTGCGTTCTCACCGCTCTGTGGAGAGAGACAAGCTAAAAGAAAATTTCCCTATGTTGATCAATAAAGAATCACATTATCACTATTAATCTATAATTCTGATTCCAGGTCTCTGTCTTGGAAACCCGGCTGGAGGAGGTCCAATCCCAGACTTCCCTGCTGGAGACCCAGTATGTCACAGCTAGGGAGGAGTTGTCGGAGAGGAGCTGTGAAGTCACGCGTTTGGAAGAAGATGCTGTCAAGCGAACTTACCTGGAGGAGAACGTTGCTACATTAGAGTCTGAACTCAGCCAGGTAACAGAGCAAAAAGTCCAGTTAGAGGCAACTCTCACAAAGGTAATGGAAGAGAAAGAAGCTACTCACGCTCAGCTACTTGCTGAGAAAAACAACCTGGAGACTACTTTGAACCAGGCAATGGATGACAAAAAGCAAGCGGAAGCTAACTTGATTCACATAAATGGAGAGAAGAAACAGCTGGAAGCCAGCCTTGACAAGCTAGCTGAAGAGAGAAACCAACTGCATATCAATGTGAGACAGTTAACTGAAGAAAAACAGCAAGTGGAAGCTAAGATTGATCAAATGACTGAAGAGAAAGGAGAAGCTGAATCGACCATAAGACACCTTATAGGGGAGAAAGCCCAAGTGGACCTTACCCTGAACCAGATAAATGAGGAAAAGTCTCAACTAGAAGCTAACTTGAACCAGCTGTCTCATGATAACACCCAGCTAGAGACAAACTTGAAGCAGATGATCGAACAGAATCAGCAGCTTGACAGTAACTTGCACCGCCTAACTGAGGAAAAGGTTCAACTGGAAGTTAAACTAAACCAGCTAACTGAAGAGAAACAACAACTAGAAACCAGCCTGATGCAGTTTGCAAGGGAGACCAACACACCCCAGGAAACTGAGGCAAAAACTCAATTAGACGCCAACTTGATCCAATTAACTGAGGATAAAATCCAACTTGAGGCTCAGCTAAGCAAACTAACTTGTGAGAAAAATGAATTGGACACTGACTTCAACCAAATAGCTGAAGAGAAGCTTCGGTTGGAAACAAACTTCAACCAACTGACTGAAGAAAAAGCTCAACTACAAGCTAGTCTGAACCACATAACTGAAGAGAAGCTCCAGTTACAAGCTAGCATAGAGAGGCACAAGGAGGAGGCGGCCTCAGTCAGAGAGGAGAACCACTGCATCCAGCGCTCCCTCCTGTCCTTGGTGCAGGAGCACCAGGAGCTGAAGGAGGAGTTGGAGATGAAGGACAAGAGGAGTGAGGAGGAGAGCAGAGAGAGGTACATCCTTATCTGCTTGTCACTTTGATGTTTATATGGTATTACTATGATTAAGTTCTTCAGTATGTAACATTATTTTGGACATACAGCACCCATTCATTTTAGATTTGTGTTTCCCTTCTTTTCTCTCCATTACATCACATTTGTTCTGTTCACGTCCTTGATTTTTGTATTGTATTGAACACTTTCCCAGGATGTTGAGGATATCTTTACTATTCGCATCAGCTAGAATGATGATAGCCTGACCTGGTCTCTTTACACTGTGGTTATATTGTATCACAGGAGCCAGCAGTTTGAGGCAGAGCTGCATCAGAAGCTGGCTGGGCTTCACAAAGAACTGGCTGTGTTCAAACAGCAGTATGATTCACTGCTGGAGCAGGTAGGCCAGCAACACAGTCTAATACAGCAGCTCTCCGACACAGAGGGATCCCAGGACTCCAGAGATAGTGCTACACCACAGGACTACATGGAGTCCAAAGAGACACAACTTGGTGGTAAGTGAGAACCAAAACAACAACAAAATTTTAGGCGATATGCAGATTAAATATGTTTTTTTTTTATTGTTTGAATACTTGCATACATTTTGACTTGGTTATCTGTAACTATCTCACCAGCAGAAGCTACAGGCCAACCTGCTGATACGGAGCCCAGCATGGAGTCAACACTTGATATGAACATCAGTAACAGCACCAGTTCCCTTCCAGCAAAGGAACAGCTGAGCCCAGAGGCCTCTGAGCTGGAGGAACTATCAAACCAATCGGACGAGGCTGTTGGGTATGATGAGTTTTACATTCAGCAGAAATAAATGTCCAGAAATATGACCAGTTACACTCTGAATGCCTTATGACTGCAACGCTTGGAAACGTCAATACAGTAGTTGTAAAAGCAAAACATAAAGCAGTTTTGTAAATAAGTACAAGAGAAATAATATCCCACAATGGGCCTACATTATTACTGTCAAACATGCAGTAAAAAACATGCATGGAAAAACTTTGACAATCCAACCTAGAAAATGCTTGAATATTACGTAATTTGGATTTTTAAAAGCTCTGCAAAACATTTAACAATTTAAAAAAAATGTAAATTTTAAAGCTCCACATCTAGACGGTATTTTGCCATATGAACTTTTGGGATATTCCCTTGGATTCTATTATAATATACATTTAATCAATTATTTTGTGTTGCGTTTGTTTTTACTAAGTGCTAAGTAAAGCTAATCTCCCTGAACGCTTGCAGGAGCCCCTTCCAGGCTGAGAGAAAGGAGATCTTGAGCGAGGAACGGGAGATGGTGCAGCAGCAGCATCTGGAGGAGGAGGAGAGTGAGGTGTGCGGCGACGCAGTGGAGGAGCTACGGAGGAGTTACGAGGAGGAGGTTGCACAGCTCAGAGCCTCCTTGTCCCTGCTGCAGCCAGAGTTACAGCAGCAACAACAACAACAGCAAGACTTAGCTCAGGTAGATATTACGACAACGTATTCCTCTTAAGTAGGAATGTTGTCATAGGGAAGTTGTTACTTGTGGTTTGAGATATTGACTTTATTGATTTGTCCTTAATGTAACCGGGAGAGCTGAGTTAATACTATTGAATTAATATATTTCTCTCCCAGGAAGGAATGTAATTGAACAACAGCTGTAGGAGTTGTTTTTCCTTCCTATTAATTAGATTTCTGATTATCACCCAGAGTTGAAATGCAAGCTGTTCATACTTCAATATATTGATAAACAGTGTACACATTTTCTTATTTATTTGTCAGGTTTTTCTAGTGAGGTGCTTTGCCATGAAAGGAGTTTGTTTTTTGAAGAATAAAAAATTCGATCACTGACAAGAAATTTAACAAAAGTATTTCGCTGTATATTTCTTCAAGGTAAATGGACCACCCTTTGTTTTCTGTCTCTGTCTAAATCTTTATGGTTTGTTTTATTGTGTCCATCCTGCAGGCTCCTGCAGACGGCAGCTGCCCCAAGGAGGTTTCTGTAGATGAACCTGGTATGAAAATATTTCAGAACATTTTTGTATTTTATTTCACTTGAAAGAGGTTATCATTTATTGTTATTTGCTTTGTTTATATTGAGCTCCTATAGATTTTTACTACAATTGCAGTATTGCTCAGACTTTTTAAGGAAGCACACTGCCCCTGCGCCTACCTTAAGTTGCCAGGATTCAGGAAGGCTTAACCCTTGATGCTGATTTCTCCGCTGATGCATTCTGACCCAGACTATGAAATACTGATGTACCGCTTAATACTGAATGATGTGCAAATAAATTCTAAATGTTAAATCTGTCCATCAGCCACAGAGTCATCCCAGTTGCAAGCTGACCTCCACCGCTACATGGAAATAGCCAGACAACTAGAAAACGAACTCCAGACCCTGCGCTCTGAGTTTGACCTCCTGAACTCTGACCTTGCACTGAGAAAGGAGTTCACCACCGAGCTGGAAGTCAAAGTTCAAAACTTAGAGGGGAAAGTTCAGGCAGCAGAGGAAGACGGACATGGCACAGCACATAAACTCAACATCGCTCTGGTGGAGAAGAAAGGCCTTGCAGACCAGGTAGGTCTCATAGGAACTGCAGAAAGCCAAACACCATTTGACTGACAGATCGCTTTTCAAACACTAAGTCAGTGGCATTTATCCTTTAAGTATCTGAACTACCACTAATAAAATATATAGTGATTGCTGTACTGATACTAATACTGTTGCTTCATATTTAGGTATCTCTGCTGTCAGAGGAGAGGGAGGCGTTAACTCTACAGCTGCAGACAGCCAAATGTCAGCTGGCTGATGTTATGGAGATGCTGGAAGGGCTGGAGATGGCCAGAGGTAAAGATCTACCTACAGTAGCTTACTGCATATGGGAAATTGCACCCACCTTTTACGTATGGACTTCAAACTTGAATCAGAGTAAAGCCCCAGCACTTAATTTGTAATGATGTGTACTTTAAGACTTACCTTTTGATGCAGATACTAATATTATGTGGCTATGAAACAGAAGTTTTAAATTTATTTAGAGGGATATGATTTGTGTATACAAAGTGGTCAGCAATGGCAGGAGTTGAACATGGCTGAGAGGTTACTTTCCATTGACACTGATAAGTGAATTAAATGGTATATAATGGAGCCTATAAAATCAAGTTTACATTTCAATGTGGAGGATTTGAGTGGTTTGATACTTGCTGATCACACTTTGTATGACATACAGTTGTGACAGTATTGACACTTTAAAACAGCGTAAATTTGACAGCTCTGCATGATTCATGAAAGGATATCCAGGCTGTAAAATGTTTGTTTTATATTGTTGTATTTTGTTTGATTCAACACAAATTAATTTTGTTTCCTCACTTCTGTAGGCGGCTGGGATGAGAAGTTCCTCCAGCAGGAGAGTGAACTGAGGAGGGTTCGCTCCGAGAAAGCCAACCTGGAGCAGCACATCCTGGGCATGGAGAGTGAGCTGGAGTCCCTGCAAGAGGAGAAGACTAGGCTGGAGGGAGAGATGGAGAACCAGAGGAGGACTTGTTCAGGCATGGAGCAGCAGATCGAGACACTCATGACAGAGGTGAGGACTCAGTCCAGAGCTAAGTACATGGACAGTGAGCTAAAGACAGTCTACTAGTCTACAGTGTAATACGCGTTTCACAATAAAAGATGAATAAGGAACACCCTGGTGGCTCAGTGGGCTAAGCTGTGTGAAAGTTTTGAACGCGTGTCTGTTTTTGAAGCTTACAAATCAATCAATAACTTAACTGTTCTACATCTATCCATTCATCTAGACCACCCTGCTGAGATCAGAGCTTGTGTCCTGCACAGAGGAGCGAGATGAGCTGAGCCAGTCGTTGGGCCGATGGAGAGAGCAAGTCCACAGTCTGGAGAAGACCAACTGTGACACCAGACAGCTGATCTCCATCCTGGAGGAGGACATCAGAGCAGGGAGGAAGGAGTACGAAGCCTTGCAGAGCGACATGGAGAAACGGGAGAAGGAGAGGCAACAGGTTCATACTGGGGTTATACTGTTGTTGTTTTTTTTCTGACCATTTCATGATTAATTGCTGATTTTCCAGTTTTCTCCAGTAACAGTTGTTTTTCCCTTTCCTCCCACTAAAGCTCTTGGAGCAGGTTGGGGCTTTGGAGCAGGCAATCTCCCAGCAGAGTGGAGAGCAAGAGGAGCTTATTGGGCAGCTTTACAAGTCCAGAGAAGACCAGACCTCTGCCAGCCAAAACTCTGAGTCCATGGTCAGCAAGATACAGGTTAGGGGGCAATATGAAAAGGATGTTACCGTATTCTCAACACCAGCAGACTAAGGTTAGGTGTCCACCAAGAACACCGCTGGCCTCTTTTTCTCAGTAATGGAAAGTGACGCACTGTTGTGCGTTCCAGACAACACTGAGAGCTTAGCGTGTTTTTGGTGCACACAGCGCCGAGCGTTACCTCTGATTCTTCAACTGCAGTTGAAACCCGTTTTCAATAGTTGCATTTTTTCATTAGTAGCTACAAAACCCACAGACACAACCGTAAGTCTGTTAAGCGTGACTTGCTTAAAAAAAAGTGCCTGGGGACTAACATTTCCCCCAAGTATCTGCTCAGTCCTGCTTGCTAAAGAAAGGGGTGCAGGTACCTTAGTGGACAGGCCTGAATGCTGCTCTCTTGCAGCCCTTTCACTGAAAATGGATTCTTTAGCGGGGGAGAAATTTTCACAATCAATTCTTCTCTTTCTCCTTGTTTTCCCCTCCTCCCCTTCTCTTTGGCCTCCTTCAGTCTTTAGAAGGAGAGGTGAGTCGTCTGTCGCAGTCTCTAGAGTCCTCTCTGCTAGAGAAAGGAGAGATTGCCGCTCGTCTGAACTCCACGCAGGACGAGGTGAAACAGATGAGGACAGGCATTGAGAAGCTCCAGGTCCGCATCGAGTCGGACGAGAGGAAGAAGAAGAAGATGGGAGAGCTGCTGAGAGGTGAGTCCTAATGTCACAAAATATGTTTGATGCGTTTTACTATTACAGTTATGGATTAAGTATTACTGACAAATTGGCTGGTATCACTGTAATGTTATAGCTGCTATTTTCAAGAAAACTTCAGGTCAGTCTCATTGTTAGACTTGTTAGACTTGCACTGACTGAGGTAGATGGTAAAGATTCAGTGCATTCAATTCTACCAACTGAAATGCAGAGGATGGTGCTTTGCCTCCATTTAACTGTTTTGTTGGAGCCCTAGTATTCTCAGTTGAACATGTAGGTGTTTTTTTTGCTATTCTGTGAAATTGTATAACTTGAGATTTTCTGAGAAGCCGGCCTGACTGAGTCTCTACCTTTCTAGCTGCCCAGAGGAAGTCAGACTCGCTGCAGGACCGTATCGATGCCCTGAAGAGAGAGGTGGAAGGGGTGGAGCAGAGTCTGGACGAGGCTGTGGTACAGGTAATTCATGATTTCATGAAGATGTATATAGTAGAACATGTTTTACATGTAGACAGATAATCTCTCTCACCTCCACAACTTATTCTTGCCTGGTTCAAATTAGTAATTCAGGGGGCTACATCAGGCAAAGCTTTTATTCTAGTCAAAATTATCTGTGAAATTTCAGATATCAGATTTTGGTCAAGATAGTGTCATTTTACCTCACTCCAGTTATACAGGAATTCATCCATTACATGTTTACATACAGGCAGAGACAGCCAAGGCTGAGCTGGAGGAGATGGAGGAGGAGAAGACAAAGGTACTTGCATATTGTTTGATGATGATAATATTTGTTATTTGATGCATTTTGCCATGTCTGCCTGATGTTGTTTAATGTTCTGATAATGCTGTATGACAGATAATTTCAACCTAACAACGAATGAATTCAATCTCTCCTTGCATTTCCTTTCTCTCTTTCTTATGCTCTGCTTTCCCTCTTTTCCTCATTCTCTCCTCTCCCTTTTTCTGCCTTCGTCTCCTTTCACCATCTCTCTGTTCCCCTTTCCTCTCTTCTACCTTCATGACCACGCTACTCTCAGGTGGAGCAAGAGAAGAGAGAGCTCAGTGAGAAACTATCAGAGCTGTCTGCAGAGCTGGACAACCTGCGATCTGAGAAACAACGCATGGAGGGAGAGCTGGAAACTAAAAACAGAGAGATACAGGAACTGAAGGCCACCAAGGAGGAGCTGGAGAGAGGGATGCGAGAAGAGGCAGAGAGACAAATAAGGCGATTGGATGACCTGCAGGCCCAACTGGAAGCCTCTCAGCAGAGAGAGATCTCCCTTGAACAAAAGAGCACAGAAACGGAGGGGGAGAAAGAGAGGATGCAGTCTCTTCTGGAAGAATTGGAGAAAGAGAAAGGGCGTCTGCAGTGTTCTCTGGAAGAGTGGCAGAGAGAGGGAGAGAGGCTCCGAGCTCAGGGAGAGGAGTGGGAGAAAGAAAGAGACCGCCTGCAGACCCGTGTGGAGAGTTTGGAAGAAGAGATTGGGATGCTTAAAACGATCCTAAAAGCTAAAGAGGAAGAGAGGGAGGGGTTGGAGAAGGAGAGGGAGAGGAAGGATGCGGACCAGAGACAGGCCTCGGAAAACACCATCTCTTCTCTCGTGGCGGAGAAAGAACGGATGGAAGGGGAGAACAGGCGGGTGGTGGGGGAAAGAGCGAAATTGCAGGCATCCCTTTTTTCCCTCG
>OMOV01096926.1:6714-17947 GCA_900312565.1 Beryx splendens | reverse complement strand
CATGAGCATATTACACTGATTATTATTGAATTAAATTATAATAGAAGAGTTTTGGCCATTTCTGCACTGGAAAAACAAAAATAATTTTTTGTGTTGTTTCATTGCTGTTGTCAACACATGAGTAAAAATTCTGAATCACGCCCTCCAGGGCCTTCTGTCACCAGCCTGGACATTATCCTCTTCATTAAACCCCCATCCCCCTGTCTATTCTCCTCCCTCATCACCTTAGAGCCCATGCAAGTGTTTCGTTTACTCGGACCATAGTGCCTCAGTAAATGCATCTGAAGACGTCAAAGACATTAGTTAAAGTGGTGTGACAGGGTTAACGAGGTCTGTCAGATAACAGACCAGCCTCCAATCCAGAACACATAACCCGTTGGTTACCTGCTTGGCCATGGCATCATAACAGGCAAGGACAGATGCCAGATTGTTCCCAGGGTAAAAACCCACTGCCGTAGTTTAGTTAGTTTAATCTAGAGGGGATTACCATTCATAAGTACAGAACCACTTGTGATGCTACTGCCCAAGCAAACAGCTGACCATGCTATCCTTACTGCCTGGCTATCCTGTTCATTAGATATCACAGGCCTGACAGCTGTGAATGTCATACCTCCTCTTCTTGCCACATCCTCTCGGCTAGCCACTAATCTGGCAGTTCAGTCAGTCTAGACTCTGTGTCTGTGACTCAGCAGGCCACCTTCCAAGAGCCTGGTGAGGGTGTCACCTGTATAGGTCAATGGACAGTGTACACACCTTAACGATGCATCAAATGGTCACGTTACATCCAGTAACATCCAGATTCTTGAATATGAACTATTTCTCCTACAAATGATTTCGCATTTCTCTCTCTGATCCGATGTTCTGTGCATGTATATACACATGTACAGTCTGTCTGTGGCTGATAAAGATGCAGCTGCTTGGTGTTCTATAGGGAAGAGAAGCTGATGAAGCAAACTTTCTGATTTCTTTGGTACAGCTATGTGAAAAAGGTTGAATTTTACATTAGCAAAACACCCAAAAATATCTAATGCACAGTACAGTTTAGAGGGCCAGATTACCCTCTATGTTCACCTTATTTTTTTCATGAAGAAGTAAATCTGCCAGCAGTTCAGTTGCATTGAAAATAAGGTCAAGATGGTTTTTACCTGATAATGTGGAAAGCCTCCGACACTCTCAGCAACACTGAGCAAAAGTTGAATCTGTCTATAGTGTTTGCAGATGGCAAATGTGTCCCTAAAAGTACACTGATCTCTGTTATAAGATTTTAGAGTATTATAAAAAATATTTAGAGGGATGACTGTGACCATCGTATAAGGGATCTGCAGTGCCCTCTACAGATGAAAAGTTGAACTGCATGATGACTTGGGTTCTAAAGGGGAGTCAAAAATAATCAACAAGCTGAAATCAACAAACTTTATTACATACTGCATGTCCTTTTAACATAGCACACCAATGATCAAGATCAGAATTTATATGGCTCTGATTTCAAGGTATATAAATCACTAAACAAAATACCCTGTTTGGACAAAGAACCAATACAAAGTGCACAAATAAAGTTTGTTCAATTCAACGGCATCACATGACAGAGCTGCTATTGTGTTTCCAGGGGAAAAAAGGGGACAGCTGGATTAAAGCTTGCATTCAAAAACCTCGGGAGGGTCTATTGTTTGAGGAGAGTTTCATGGAACCTAATATCTATTTCCATTGGCGGTTACAGAAGTGACCCATGCATCATATTGCAATCACACACACACATGCGCACACGCACACTCACACGCACACACACACACACGCACACGCACTCACACGCACACACACACACGCACACACACACACCATAAACCTAAATATAAGCATATTTGGCACCATATTTTAGCATAGAATACAAATTACAACTTGCAATACAACATTGTTAGTATATGGAGGTAATATTTGATTTTGGCACAATACAAGAATAGATTAAAAAAAAGGTTCATGTCATAATTCTACTTATTACATGCACACTGTAATTCGCTGAAAGGTTTTTGTCAGGGATAGAAACCGACTTGTACAGCATGAATTTCCCAACATTAAAATGTTCTTTTTTTTTAAATCAGTTTCATCAGCTCAATTAGACAGTTAACTCAAAGAATAGCTGCTGAGCGGTGATTCTCATCACTGTGATATCCAGTGGTGTATGGGTTACTCTTAACAACAAGCAAAGCACCATATTTCCTTGGAAAGTTCAAAATGGGTTACAGTTCTCCTCCTCTGTTATAGACAGCAAGAGTCGTAACGAATAATGTAAACAAATGGCAACAAATCAGCCGACATGTCCTCTGTGAATCCTTCAAGCCAAGATGTCATGGTCATCAAAATCTAACACAGAAAGCAAAGCCTGTATTGCACTCTAGAAGAAACAGAATGAATCCTCACTTTACAAAGGGGTTGTCCTGGCCTGTTCAAACCATCTGGACAAACAAAAAGTTGGTATATAGATATAGAATTAATAAGGTATTCAGTAATACTATGTTTATTATAACACGTTGTGTATACTAACATCAATATATAGAATATTTCAACATTATGATATGAAAGATACATATTTATAAATTGCTATGAATATAGGCATCTGCTTCTATTCTGTTGAACAGATGCAGAGCCAGATATAACATAATAACTATCCTATGATTACTTATTTTCATCCAAACAAATACAAATAAATGCATTCACAGTTGGCCTACAGAGTAAACCAACGCGAAACTCCATAGTGAATATGAATTGAAGCCTCCCATGCACAGAGAGGGTTCAATACAGGTCGAGACTGGTTTTAAAACAGGCCAGAGTGAACCTTACAACCTGAGCATGCATGCTAAGTAAGTAGAAGAGCAATCTCTGGTGGACACATACAAAAAATACAAAACATCTCACTTGTTCAGATATACTCAGATTTAAGGCTGTAGCCTGTTTGTCAGTACGATTTGTGGTGCCTTATTGAAAATCAGTGACATCATGTCAGTAGAACTAAAATACTGAAGTTTAAAGAGATTTTTATCCAGGGCTGCAGGAAACATCAATCTGCAATGAATAATGTCAACAATGACCAATGTGACCAACGACAAAGTATTACAATCTCTTGTTTTCGTTGAATCTGATTTCAGCCTCTCGACCTCCTTAACTACATGTTCAACTCAGATATATAGTTGCGTCAACATATATTTGATTCACATCAGTATTCTATCTTAGAGCAGCAGAAACACATATACACTGTATATGGACAGAAAACAAGGAACAAACAATTCCTTCATTTCATGGAATCTGTATTAACCTCCATCTGTGGTGGGGCACAGTACTATGTGTTGAGATGTGAGCTACTGAGCATATCCTGGGGAAAACTCCAGCTGTGTGTATTCGTCAGAGACAAAAACACATGTAAGTCTTATGCCTCAGGCTTGATTGGCAAGCTGCCCTGACTCCCTGATAACTCCACTGTATCTTCCACAGATGTACCGAACCACCAATCAAAACCGCCAACCCCTAATAGTAACACAAATGCAACACTAACTTTAC
Organism: Beryx splendens; assembly: GCA_900312565.1. Taxonomy (NCBI): domain Eukaryota; kingdom Metazoa; phylum Chordata; class Actinopteri; order Beryciformes; family Berycidae; genus Beryx; species Beryx splendens. The sequence continues at coordinate 14,398 of OMOV01096926.1, read as the reverse complement.
ATGTAAAATGCCTGGATCCAAAGACATGCAGGCAATGTCCACCATCACGGATGGCTAATTCACTAACAAGTTCAACAACAAACAAGGAACCTTCATAAAGCTCAATGGAAATAAGGAGCAATTTCACACTTAAAAGGCCAATTAATTCTAGCTGCATGCACTTTGCGCAAAAAGGCAAAAAATGCCTGTAATCTTATTCATAACATAACTCCACGTTTGTCTATGCAAATTTACTCAACATTGGCATTGAGAAGCTCACAATATCCACAATCAAATTGGCAAGAAAAAGCAAATACTCTGCATCAAGCCACGCTCTAACTCTATTATAAGCGTTTTGCCAGCTTTCTACACTGACATGAAAATGACCACATTAACTAATCGCAATCTACAGTCGTGTTCTAACAGCTACGATCCATCTTCTCTGAGACCTCGAGTCTTCTAAGGTAGAAGATAAAAAGATGCCTGTTCACCCTTTACTGTTCAATGTGACATCTCACTGCACTGACCATGCTGCACTGGGGTCTGTTTAAGTGTCTCTTTACTGAAAGCTTATGTGCAGAGCTAAAGTGGCATTTTACCAATGGGGGAATGGTGTTGTGATGTCAAAAAAATCTGGAAATTGTTGCACCCAAAATGTACAGCAATGACACAGGTTCTCTCTCAGAGACCACCAGGTCCGACAAAGCCAGGGCCTTCTGGACTGAGCAGACTGCAGCCACATGCAGCATACAGTTGCAAGCATGTGTGTCTCCCTACAGCTGCAGGGGGCGGTAAGATGCCTGAACAGAGCCCTAAAGGGACCAACATGGAGCCAAAACGGAGCCTTTAATGGTCACAGTGCTGCCCAGCTGCCTAACCCTGCCACCCTATGTAACCACCTAGAGGCCTGTGAGATCTACAATCGCCTTGATGAAGATGGTGTCATCGCGGATGTACGAGTTCTTGGCATCCAGCTTGGAGAGGGGGCAGAAGAGCGGACAGCCACTGGCGATGTTCATCTCACTCACGGGCCTCTGGAAGGAGGAGGAAGTGACATCAGGCCGGAAGGCATCGATGATGTGCTCCCTGTTGCTCTGGTCCAGCAGCATCAGGGTCACCTGGGAATAAGACAGTGGGGAGAAAGGTAAGCGATACGGGAGCTTCTGTCTTCTGGTGGAACAGCGTTTATCCACTATGGAAACTGCTTCTTGGAGACAACTTTGCCTGCAGGTCTTTTACCTTCTGGTTGAAAGGCCATTTGAGCAGAGCATCACTCAGTCCCCTCATCACCACAAAGAACAGGGACAAGTGGCTGCCGCGCCCTGTCCCATCTCCATTCAGATAGATCCGCAGACACATCTTATAGCCATATTTACTGGTGTAGAAGGCTGAGGGAGAGCAGACACACCTCTTATTCAGCTAGACTTATCCGCAGATAATGAAGCTTCAAAAACGATGGCCAAACACACAGATTGCTTTAATATGCATGAGAGAGGTTACCTGGTGAGAACATGGCAGGGGCTCGACCTGCGATGGCATCCTGTCTCTTCTTGGTAAAATCCGAGATCCTCCAGACAAAGACGCCATCAAAGGTAGTGGCAGACATTTCCCTCAGCCGGCCCTCCATCTCAGCAACCGTCAGGTCCTTCAGCCCCACTGTCCTCTCCAGCTGTCGCACCTGGAAATTTAACATATACTGCGCTTGCACAACCTCACACATTTTTGACGCCCATTCAATATTATAGTACACAATAAATTTTCCAGTTACCCCAGCTGCAGCTGCTTCAGTTTTACACTTCATTACAGTTCAGCAGTTCACTCAGGTCCTACCTTATTACTCAGAGCCTCAATCTTATCCTGGTCCAGTCTGTGTTGGCGGTTGCTGGCTTCCATGGTGGTAGCAAACCTCTCCACCTCTCTATTCAGGACACACACCACATTCTCAAAGGTGCCGGCCTTCACTTCAAGGTCTGTGCACCTGCGGCCCAGCTCAGCCACCTTGGTCTTCTCGCTGTGCAGCTGGAGCTCCAAAGCTGCACCGACTGAGCTGGGCAGCGGTGTGAAGGAGGTAGAAACGGAGAGAGTGGGAGCCAGAGTGGGAGGCGGGGGGAGGGGAGCTGAAGCAGGTGGACCGGGGGGACCGGAGCTGGAGGATGAGGAGGAGGTGGCCCCCTGCACGGGAGGCCCAGAGGAGGTGGTGCTGAGCTGGGAGACTCTGGCCTCGAGCTCCCTGAGGGACTGGTGGAGTTCCACCAGTTTGTGTCCAGCTAATTCCAGTCCCTGGGGCTGCAGGCCCTCCATGCTCACTTTCATGCCCATGATGTAGTGCAGCAGCAGGTTGAGGTGCTCATAGGCGCAGGCACGCTCATGGTCATGAATCTTTTCCTTCTCCACCTTCACAAAGACACAAGACATGAGGAAAAGAGTAAGATGGGAACAGCAGTGAAATAAGCGTAGGATGTATCTGGTTCTAAATATCTGAGGAAATAATGAAGGCTACTTACAGACATATCACATCCCACAACATGAAATCGACATGGAGTTCTGAATTTGCTGCAGAACTTAATATGGTCCACATACTAGGGAAGACACAAAAAACACTATCAAATATTACCCTTAAGACTACCTTAAACATACACCGTCTTACTGAAAATTACTGCATTAGCATACAGCAGCTATGTGGGACTATACCCTATTTTCCATAATTTCAATTATTAGTGAAAGGTTTCAAATAAAAGCATATTTTCTGCCCTGTTTAGTGAATAGAGATTTACCTTTTCTCTGGGTATTTTCTTCTTGGCACAGCCTTCACAGATCATTGGGTACTTGGGACAGATCTCATCATGTGCCTACAAAAACATGGAAATGTTTCTTTGCACTGCTGTTCTTGACACACAAAGCATCGCTGTAAGCTGCAGCACAGGCACAAACAGGCGTCTTCAGTTTTAATAAATTATTTCGAACCTTGATATTTTTGAAGTGAAATGGCTCCTTGCAGTACTTGCAGTTGAGTGTTCTCTCTGGGCACTCTCGCTCGTTATGGCGTTCTTGTTCATTGAAGCGGATTCGTTCTTTACAGGAGGGGCAGGGGATGATCATGAACTCACATTTCCCCTCATGGTTCAGCTGCAGAAAATAGAGCTTAAGCTGAGTGGCTATGGCAGCCTTTACAGCATGGCAACCTCAGCGGTGAGACTGAGCCTGAAGTGTCTAACTAGATCAGTAAGGCGGGGCTAAGCTCGCAATATGCACAAAAATGCCTTCATACCAGGCAAAATACCACATTTTTAGATTGCTGGGACATCTTAACATTGTTTTTTTTTGCCAATGCTGGAGGCAGGATGATAAAAAATATTTAAAAAAAATATTAAAAGAAAAAAACCTTCTTGATTCTATACCATAGTGTAAAAGATGATGTTGCTTTGATTGTAAAAACTATTAAACTAAATCAAAAGTCACCTCACCTCATACTCTTTGATACTGCCTTTCCAAGTGCAATTTTCATTGATACAAACAGCAGACAGGTTTTCAACTTCCCTTCGAGCTGCGTTATCAGGAAATGCCTGCAAAAAAGCAAAATAAAACAGAGACTATCACACTGTGTGTGTATCGAGTCAATCCTGTTGTGCCTTATGCATTATTTATGTTGGGAAAAGTTTGTGTGTTCATTAGCGATGGGCAAGAATACAAAAACATTTTGTTACAAATTACAAATACTACAACACAACAAATGTATCTACATCTATTAGAAAATATTGGTGGTAAAAATGTACATGATTGAAATATATGGATTTTGTTTGAAGCAGAGGGATTTGAACATTCATGAAGAACAAAAAAAAAAAATCCTACCACCTGTTAATTTCCACCAGATTCAAAACGCAGTTGACTATACTGAAAAGTATGTGTGTTTCTAAGTGAAGTGTCATTCTGCATCTCTGTTTATTGGATATAATGATGCTTGTTTGAATCTAAACCACAACAACCCATGATATCATGTTTGGATAAAGGTAAGTCCTTCGATCAGATGCAGAGAGTAGATTGTCCCTGGACCAGCATCCTGTGCCTCCTGACCTCTGTGGCCCATTGACCAGAGTATGTTTATCACCATCATTGCCCATATTCTGAAAATACTCTCACATGTTTCATAGAATTTCCAGTTTACATGCATTTACGCATAGTCTGATTGATGCTGGCGATGCACTACATAAGACTGAGCCAAAAAACATGGGGACAGTCCGCAGTTAATCTTGGTGTAAGAGTGTTAAGGGCTCAATCTCATGCCTCCCAATCATGCTGCAGACTCATGAGAGGCACAATTATTTTTGACTTATGTTTGATTTGTATGACTTGAATCTACAGAAATCTGGATGGGCTCCTGTGGTGTGAGATGACAGCAGTACAAATTTGAAAACAACGCATTCATTGTTCCCAATGAATTCAACAGTGACAGTACAAGACATTAAAGTGACAAATTGAAAAGTTGGTATCAGTGATGTCTAGGCTATGAGACATCTATATAATTTCCACTGGCCTACATGGCCTGCTTTACATAGAATGATTTGAAAAACCGATTTCACTGTGTGAAGGCGGCTGATGAGAGCTGGACACATTACAAATGTTTTGTTGATTTAGGCCCACAACACTTCCAGGAGGCAATATTCTGGTGTCCCAGAGCCGCTGCACTCTATATCCAACTTGACCACACCAAGGCATCTATACTTACGCTTACGCGTACTCCCAAAAATATCTCAACTGGAGGTGTTCTGGGCCTAATTCAAAGAAGCATCTGTGATGGGAGGAGCCCTCTTGATAACTCCAGTGACATACAGTGCCTGCACTCACACACTCAACCCTGTAACATTTAGATTAGGTGGCTGGTGAAAGGTGCTGCCTGTCTGATGCTCCTGTACATTTATGACAATGTAGACTGATGTCCTCTGTAGTCACAATTTTGATATTTGCATTGGGCCTCTATATGAATGCTCACCCAGGAATACCTGCAGGTATACAAATTACATAAAAATCATACCTAGTGCATCTTTAAACTAGACAACTGACACACTGACTTGACCCAACTGACCCACTGACCAGCTCAGCAGCTCAGCTCAGCTCAGCTCAGCCGGCTCAGCAGTGCAACCTACCAACAATGAAAGGCTACAGGGACGGCAGACAGTGCTGCTGAGCAGTTCAGCGACTGCATTGCACCAACAGTCATAGATTTAAAGGAGCGCTGATCCCACTGATTTGAAACAGCCCACTTAGAAAGACACTGCGTTGTGTCAGCATACAAGACTTTGGTGTGACTTATTAATCAGACCAGGAGTTGTGGATGGTACAGGATTATTCACTTTTATTTAGGTATGCTATCATGTTGTATAACAAACTAAGGTTCCTCTCTTTAAATTATTTGTGGCGTCCCAACTAGAGCTGGGTCAAAGTGTACAGCCTCCTCTGAATCAGTCACCATCACATACTGTATATTGCTGATCCACTTAGCCCTTGTTCAGAGAAGCGGACCAGACACAATTCTGCACGCGAATAGCTGTTCAGACCAGGAGCATATTCCTACACGGTCCAGCAGCTCTTCCTGAGTCAACTGCACTCCACAGAGGTGAAATGACATGTTAAAATAGCCTGTACTGACATTGTACTCCAACAGTCGCAGCAACAACATCCCTTTTCTTCTTTAATGTTCTGTTTGAAGAAACAGTACTGACGGTGAAATCGCTCCCTGTATTTTTCCACTTCAGTGATAAACTAAAGTGAGTAACTTAATACTGTCCATCCTCACTTTCTACACAGAATCTCTGGCACATCAACACAGTCACATGGACATTTTAGGATTATTTTCAGCCCCGTCGTGACTTGTGATTGGGCAATCTTAAAACATTTTGACATTCAAAGAGTTTAGATAGCGATGTAAACTTTAAATATCCAGGACATGGAGTTGTAAACATAAGTTTCAATTAATTCAATTCCCAAACCAGTTGAGGAAAAACTATTGCTAAGTATTGCCTAGTTCATTGTGTTTAGGCTCTAAAAATTAACCAATTAAATCAATATGAATGTAAAGTTTGTCCCTATGTGTGCTTCTCCATCTTAATAACCTGTGGAGTCACTGGGGGCACCAACAATATCTACATGAGGGTGAGGAGATAACAGAATTTTCATTCCAAAGTTGTTTTACTTGCCTAAAAGCTAGTTAAGTTTGTGCTATTGTCACATAATCCAATTCATGGAGGTGGAATGTTTTCACATAATTTGTGTCTGTTATTAATATTTCAGACTTCATGCTCATTTCATGAAATTTTAAGAGACTAGGCTGTCTCTGGTCAAATGGATTATATCTCACAGTGCATAAAGTTAAGTGAATTCTGCTTCTGTCCCGCCCCTTGCTTCGTACTGCAAGCTATCCCAGCATGTGTGCACAGCCAACTGCTCACTTCTCATAGAAAATTAATGAATGCGGAATTGGTTGCTTGGCGGATCGCATTTGGTGGGGCTTCACCGAAACATGGGAGCCAAATGGAAGCAGGCTTCACTACGCATCCGTTCCACCTCTGGTCTGAACAAGCCCTTACCAAGCATTCTGACTGCGAGCAACTTGGGTGATGGGTTGCTCTATTCTGACCATGGTGCAAAAAGGCTCAGATTAAATCCAGGCAGTGGTCTTGTGCAAGTTTTGAAAGTTGGGATGCTTTGAATGGCTGTAATTAATACCTCAACCATTATGCATTTGCCAGTCAGGACTATTGTTCACAGAACAAAATCACATCAGTAAACAAGTAATCATGCAAATCGAATTGGCTGTTGATGGCTGATAAATGCGAAAAGCTCAGCTACAGCCAACTTTTCTCGGCTGACAAACTTGTTGACCATCCACACACATCGGCCGACTTTCCCCCACTCAGCCCTTCTCTGAAATACATAATACTTCCAGTGACTTGTTGATCATGTTGCTCGCAGTCTGAATGCAAAGTTACAGTTTCTTATTCGGAATACATCGCGATAGCATTTTTTCTTGACTTAAATTGTAATGTGTGTTTTAAATGTGCAAGGAAGGAGCATTTTTACATTTTAAATTGTAGTATGAGTCCTCGCAGTCAAGAAAACAGCAATCACAGATCATGTACAGGCCGACGGCACGTGTCCAGTCCAATTCAGTTCAGTGCACTGAAACATTGTGATGTGGTTATCGGTCAAATTACCTAATTCCACAATCAAAGCTTATCAAGCAAGTTTCGCAGGGCCACACCTCAACTGCGCCTCCCCGGCACTCCTACAAATACTAACGCAGCCCTCTCCTCCCCTTTCGCTCCCACATTCTGTGCCCCCCCACCCCCACCCCATTCCCTCTTCCTGATTCCTCTCCTTCCTCCCCTCGTAGGGTCCTGAGGGGGTCCGTCGTGGCCCGGGTGCTGAGGCGGATTCCCCACAAAGCCTCCTCACAACGCAGCCAGCAAGCATCAACCTCTTCAATAAATCATTCAAACGCATCTTGTTGACGGTGTGGTCCTTGCTAGCGAAATGTTATTTAAATACCGCAAGGTAACAACGTTACCTACTGTTAAAGATTGTAGGGCAGCAGAAGACAGCAGAAGTTATAGTTTTAAATTATTATTACAAATACTGTTCCTAGCTGACTAACGTTTCCTGTAGGCTAACAGAGTATACCAGTAAATACAGGGGGCTGACAGCACCAGGA
>OMOV01096914.1:0-13620 GCA_900312565.1 Beryx splendens | reverse complement strand
TGTGCTCTTCCGATCTATGCATACCGCGGGCGGCGCTGACTCAAGTGTTTGTGTCTTTGTGTGTGTGTGCGCGAGCGTACGTGCGTGCGCACGTCTGCAGGGACCTACAACTGGCGCATTACTCAGCACTTTCGACTGAGGCTGTTTTCCCCAAGCTGAGTCTGTATACAGTTCAGAGAGGCTCCCTTTGGATTTTCCCCTTTTTTCTCACTATCACGATCTCTCCCTCTCCTTCACTCCCCACCCCTATAACTCTCTCTCTCTCTTTCTCTCTCAGCACAAAATACTACTTATAGAGGTAAACCTGCAGCTTTTTTTCACAGTCTTGGAAAAACAGTCTAAATTTGACCCAAGCTCAGGAAACACTCTTAGGTCATACATATGGACCATTGCTATGGTCATTTTGACTGAAAATGCTAAGATGATGACTTAATGGAGGAGTATTTGAAAAGATCCCCAATACTTTACAAAGTGTTTAACTGATCTCGTTGGCACCAGAAGAATGCGTAATGAACCAAGAATCTTCGCCCTACGGAAAATCCTTCCCATCTGGCCCTCCATTCAGTCTGAAGTCTGAAGTGCACTGCAATGCAAAGAGGCTCATGCAAACAGCAGTGTAATTAATGTAGTTATCTTGAGAGGCGCGTTTAATTGATCGGGGACCTTGGTTTCTAAAACACATGCTATGAATAGCAACGCAACCAGGAAAGGCATTAAGGGAGACTGACTGAGTGGAGGAAGGAGGCAGAAGACACTGTTAAACTATGTTGCTCTGGGACAGTGCAAACTTAATTATTCTACAAGTTTAATTCCGAAATGAAAAACTCTTCTGAAATGATTTAACTTTGTATCAACTGAAATCAGCTAGTAATCCTGCTTGAGTGCCAAGCCACAACCAGTGGTATTTTTGGCAGCAGATTTGTCAGATTTGACCAGAATATTCATTTGTTTTAATAATTCAGTGTATCTGGTTTTTAGTCAGCAAAATCTAAAGACGTTTTACTATGTTTACCACGTTTCAGTAAAACTGATTTGGGCTGCAATAGGCGTGCCGAAAGTTTCCACTTTTCAAAATCTCTCTGTAGGGTGAAGATGAGAAATGCACTATGTGTGAAAACTATAGTGAGAGGTGGTGAATGTGCATTTACAGTATGTTGTCACTCTTAAGGCAAGATAACAACAAATATAATTTAAAAAGGTAATTTAGTCAAACTGAATGTCTCTTAATATCCTAATAAATGTTTGTGTTGCCATGTTTATGAAAACACCAGATCATTTTAAAATAGTCACTGTTAATTGACTCTTCTTATCTGGTTTTGGCCAACTCTCAGTTATGTAAATAATGAATATTTCTGATTATTATTTTTGTCAACAGAATTAACACTGATCATAAGACATTGCCCAACTCCCTTTTCTGGATACCATTAATAATCTTTATACATACAAGCTGTAGTGGTGCTTTCATACCAGTAAAAGGAACAAATCAAAACAGATGGACACACAAACAGTGGGCTAAATAACAAATAATCCCCCTGATCTATCCAGTAAGCTCATGGCTTTCACTGAGATCAGGCACTGTTGCAGTGAAGGATTTTTGTCATTAAGAACTAGATCTAACTCTTGAGCACTACACTGATGCAGGGTCCTAATGCTAAACGATCTGAACAAGCTCATCTGTGATTCATCAACTAAAGATGTAAGGACAAGTTTTAGAGGTGTCAGTCAGCATATAAAGAGGTCCGATGTAACCAAATGGAGACTAAAGGGAGAGAAGGGGGAGCGGGAAAAAAAGCACACAATAGAAAAAAGAGAAGAAAAGCACCAGAGGAAGATGCGGCAAAATGTGCCCAAACTTACCGATGTGTTTCGACTTCAAACGCGCTTGCAGCAGGCGGCACAAGGCCCAGAGGATAGTAATAGTGATGATGGCTAAGATGGTGATGATGAGACAGGTACCAGCAGAGCGCCATAGGCATACAAAGCACGTTATGGCTTACAAAGCACAATCTAAGGTGTTGGGTTTAGGATTTCTTAAAGGATTGGTTGGCCTGCAAAACTGCAAAAAGAAAATAAATTTTAACTTCAGTGCTACTACTATAAATACTAACATTACCACTGACAGTGACACATTATAGTGTGCAGGAAATAGGACAAAGTTTAAGGGGAATAGGGGAATGGGAAAATTAAATAAGATCCCCTATTTTAGCATGAGAAATACAACAATTACAAGTCACAGCTGTTTTGGACATATGTTCATGTTACTGGTCTACAAGTTTCTATTAACCCTGTCCAGTATCCCTGTCCATCATCTCCTCTTGTCATACTGATCAGCCCAGGTCGGGCTCTACAATTACAAGTAAAAAAAAAAGCCTGAACCCTCAAAACCAGGTTTGACCTCAAATAATGTGCAGATATGCAACAACTGTTCCTCTAAAAATATGCATCAAGGACCATCAAATGCACAGCATATTGATTTTGCACCATTCTGAATTTCATGAAAAACATTATTTCCCAGAGCGTCTTTTCATTTGTTGACCAGTCAACACCAAACTTGGAACACAGCCTAACAAGACTGAAGCCCAGAGTTATTAAGATTGAGTTGCGAGGGTAATTTGTGCATCATTTTGCGCTTCGACCTAAGAGCAGAGTTTTCATCTTATTCACCTAGATTCATGCAAATCAAATTGTGGCGCAAAACAATCCCTCGAAAAGAGCAGCGCACAAGCAAAATAGCCCCGAGCAAATTGTGTGCTTCGGCTTTAAGAATAATCAGCCGAGGCTGGCAGCAAATGAAGAAATCAGGTGAACACGCCTGTAATTTTAGCATAATTGGAGTGTGCTCTGGAGTGGGCATAGGGTGAAGCGGGTCTATGGCAACCGCTAAAAGAAATAAACATTTCTCTGATGGAGAAATAGAAGTCCACAAGCATTTGCGAAAGCTGAATGATGGAAACCTCACTGTGACAGAGCAGACTCTAATGGAAGGTGCAGTGAGAGTAAAGACTTTTTTCCCCTCGAATATTTTGGTCATGTTTCCGCTTTAATGCTCACTTCTACTCTGTTGATGTTCCTCTTTCATCTTTGTATTGAGTGTTTTCAACCCAGTATCTGTAAGTTTGTATTTTTATGGACCCTAGGAGGACTAGCCGTTACCTTGGTGATGACAGCTAATGGAGATCCTAATAAACTAGACTATACTAAACTAAGCAGTCGGAACTGGTGAAGGGCCTCTGGTTGAACAACCATTAAAAGAGATGGTAGAAGAAGCCCTTCAGCCACAGCAGGTGGTGAGATTGGAGAGTGCCATACGCACTGCTATAATCCCCTATAATAAAGCCAGGCTGACAACTCATTAACCTCATAACTCAAATTATATGTATAATAAAGGTTGTGGTCACGTTATCTTCTTTTTTTTTTCAACTTCTGCCTGAGGTGACTGGGGCATCTGAGGATTTGATGCCGGTGCTTAATTTAGTTCCTCCCAGTCCACCACAGCAGAGACTGTCAGACCTGCCAGACCGGCCCATGCCAAATCAGCCTACGCAGGCCGTCTTTGACAGGAAGCTGCACATTTGAAGAACAGCAGAGACAGTACAGCCTGCGAGCCGAACCAGCACTCTCAAATGTGACACTTGAATTGAGAGGCCGTGACATCAAATCACCAAATCATACCTGCACCCAACACAATACGGGTTCAGGTATGAGGCGAGACATGCGGACGCTATCGACCAGCCTTCATGATAATGGTTAGTGCTATTGCCAGACTGAGCCAGAGTCTTTCAGGGTGGCAGTCACAGTTTATGATTAATCCCTTTGGTCTGATGGGTGTGATGACCAGAATCGCTGCACGCTTTGAAGGTCTACACACAAGTGTAGCAGAGAAACAACCTAACCTGACCATACACCAGTAATTGGCAACCATGTGCTGGGGCATAATTTCCACTGGGGACGGGAGAGAACATGTCCTCCCCTCTTTTCAAAATCCTGTTTGTGTCCCCCCCACTTTTTTAACAGCAAAAATCGTGCTTAATTGCCATGGATGAGTAACGGACACAGACAGCCTGCCTACGCGGTTCTATAGTACATTTTGGCGTCTGTAGACGTGGACGTGTTCCACGCATGCTCCATTGAAAAATTGCTCACTGAATGAGGAAGCGGTGGTTCATAAAAATGAAACTCCAACAGCAGTTAAATGTAATGTCTTTCTTTGGAGATGGGATGAAAAGAGAGAAAGGAAATGTGAGTTGGTTGCTTAGTGGTTGTAAAACAGCATGATTTTCTTTTAACCTATGTAACTTGAAAACGAGTCCACCTTAAATTGCAGCAACAACATATGAAAAGCAAGTCTCTCGCTGCTAGTTTACTTTAACGTTAGACTCACACACCACGGGCTCAACAGGATAACTCCACTCTGCTTTCATATCACAGATCAGAGGAGGTGGAGGCAGGGAGAAGCAGCACCGAGCTGCAGGTAGGTTATATGTGCTGTTAGGGACCGGGTTAGGTGATGTTGGTTTGTTGATACTGAGAGAGGAAGGAGTGAACATGATAAGAAGTGAACACGGTTGAATTAAAAATAAAGTATACTAATAATAATATTAATTAATTAATTAATAATAAAATTTAGCATACATAGACCAACTTAATTATTTCCCAGATTTTGTATTGGTTACCGTAGTTGTCCCTATGGTACGTAGAAATGCAGGAAATGGGATTCAAATCCCAATATTTTTCTGGGGGAGTACCCCCAGACCCTGTTTTATTGTGTCCCCCCCACTTCTCAAACCAAAGTTAGGCCCTTGAGCATGCGCCACAGAGAGCCCAGTTGATTTCACTGATTAGGCCCGCCTCTCTGGTTACACACCATGCACGCGCACTTCTTTGCATGTCCTCAGAAAAAATAAATCCACCGTTGAACCCAAGGCAAACCCACCAGGCAATCAGCAATTGATTCATGGCTCTCATATACAGCGTATACATATATTTACCTCCCTGTTTGCTGAACTGAAGCCGGAGCCTAAACTGGGAGCTGTCCAAGGTGCTGAATATAGTGATATACTGTAATTGTGCATAAACCTAGCATGAAAATCTATGGGTATTAGACCTAATTCCTGTGCTGTATACAGTGCAAATCCATTTCAAATGGCAGATCAAGGCAATTCAATAGTTTGACACAACAGTGTTTCAGGATTGTTTTATTGAATTTTGGATTGAATTATGATAGGCCACTTAATTACAAAGCTGTTAATGAACAAATACAGCAGGGTTCAAAGCTAAGGCTTAGTGTTTGGCTAACAGTCACATCCCGGAACAGTCTTGCTTTTATGGGAATGTAGCGGGTTTTTTTTGCGTGGCTTAAGCATGAGACATAAAACGGCAATTGGCGAGAATGAAGGTGAGATCATTCTATCCGAAATGTAATGTTGGATGGTATTTTTGCAGATTCTGCTCCCCATCATGTCACAGTGCATGAGGAAGTGGAGCAGGCAGATCTTCCTCCTCCTCCTCATCACCCTCCTGGCCCCCAATTTTCAATAAAGCACCATCAGTGTGATCGAGGCACCTGAACTGAGGTTGTGATGAAGTGTGAGGTTATGTGACTGAAGGTTGTAACTGCTGCCACCTAGAGTGATAAAAACAGGCAGGCCAAACTTAGTCGCAAGGCAATTTCATAAAAAGCCGCATATATTGATGGATACTTCGCCAGTAGACAAAAAGCATCTTTCATATTTTTCAGCATTCACTCAAGCTGCTGTTGCAGAATATGAAACTGTCGTGCTGAGTACTTGGCACAAACATTTGTAATTATGTGTTATGAGTTGCAAACAGCCGCCTATATGTTCATTGAGCAACACACTGTACGCCGTTTTGTTTCCTCATGGTGGTACTAGAGGAACACACACACTGTCAATAGCACCAGCAACTTTCGGAGGAAGCCAGCCACGTTGAACAACTCCAAAACTGAAAAACTTCATTCCTGTCAGCGTTTTGTTGGCTGCTTGGAAACTGAATGTATTTGTGTCTTCTCCTCGCCACAGCTGTGAGCACACGACACAGACACACTTCGCGGAGGCTCCAGAAACAGCTCACAGGTGTTTGAAATGTGCCAGTCCCCGGACCTATAGTGAGCGATTTCACTGAGCCTGATATTGCGTGCAATACCCAGGCAGCAGGTTGGATGTCAGGTTTAATGTCGTCCAACAATGGCATGATCAAATGGAATCCGCACGTGATTCCAGCACCGGGAAGTTGAAAGAGAGCAGCTGTAGTAGGATGGAATACCCTCTCCCTTGCCTTTCCGACTTCTTGGCAACGATGCCAGTATCTCGCAGCAATGATAGCAGCCGCTCTGAAATCTTCATCCCACCTTTCAAAAGATCTTACACGCTAGAATCATTTGGGCGAGTTGGTGTTGAGAAGTGTTGGTGAGTTTCACAACCTGGCTTTGCCTACAAATATATATTGTGCAGACAAAGTGATGAGATTTAGATATTATTTATTTATACATGACAAGCGGAAAGAGGCTTTATTTTTGACCGACACTATTTTCCACTCATTGCACACGGTTAATGAACAGCATGGCATTCTTATTTGGTTTGGCTGTTTGTGTGAATCTAGGCCTGAAATACACCTATAGCTCTACAACAAATATAATCCAACTATGTGCATGTACACAATATTATACTAAACTTGTATATATAATTATGCTACTATGGGTGTATTGCTGCTGGCTGTTTTTACTGACTGGCACAATGCGAGGCTGCTTCAACCATGTGATGTCATGTGTTCAGTCATTGTTGTTTACTGTTCCCTTGTTCCAAACTGCTGGAGCTTGTTGTTTGGTTTCAACCACTTGCCACGGACAGCCAACTGTCGATGCTGACGGCTGCCACCGAAACAGCTTGTAAAGTGCGTTGAGAACTCTCTCTACCCGTCATTTTGTTTTGGTAAATTGGTTTACCTGCCACACACACCTGCATTGGCTGTATGTGCTGCTGCTGATAGTTTACAGGCCAGTGCAACAGGCTCATTCCATCCAGCTCATAATTTACTGCAGCTTGGTCACATGGTTTGTCTCTGATTCTAAATTAATTATATAAAGACTGAGCTCGTTCAGTAATAGACTGTTGCCTGCTTGATCAATGTCATACTTTCTTTCTCTCTTTTAACCATTGTTTTGACCAAAAAAACAGTCTGTGCATTGGTGGAGTGAGCACATCTCTCTGTCTGTCTGTCTGGCTGTCTGTCTAATTAAGTTGTCTAAGAGCAACAGTCGAGGGGCTTAAATTAAAAAACCTTCTTGTTTAAGGATAAAGGACAATGCGATGAATAGCAATCTGCAAGGACAGAACAATGTTTGAGCGCTTGCACTGAGCCGTGATAATCACCGTTGTGATGTTCTTTTGTTCCCGAAAGCTTTAATGGGTACCAATCAAGCCATTTCTGTCAGAAAAGAATCTCAGAATAATGGCGCCCGATTATCTTTACTCTATTCCGAATTTGGAACTTTTGTTTGGCTCAGAATAGACAAGGAGCTCGGTTACTGCGGCTTCATTGTCGGTTGATTGGCAAAAAACAATGCAGCAGCTCCCAATTTTGACTTTTGATTCATTCATTCAAAATTTCAAAAAAATCATTGAAAATAGAAGAATTCAAGTGAAAGAGATAGAATGCAAGCTTCTCCCAGCAGTCCCAGCATGTTGGGCCGTGTGACAGTGATGCATTGTGATAAATTAATCAATAGGCCTATTGCAGTGTCTTGATCATCCGTCTGCTGCTCTTCATAAGAGCGAAAACATAACGACCCTGAACAGATTTTTAGAGGCCACACATTTTGTTTCCCCTCCATTATAAAAACGGTGGTCATCCATATCCCTCTTGTATATTTCAAGTGTTCATTCATATAATGATGTGTTTGGATCACAAAAATGGACTAAAACTAGCTCTCGCTTGAGGATTATCATGCCACAGCCACACAATCAATAAAGATAACTAATTAATTCAATATTCGATACTGCAATTTTTAAAAGCCAACACTAATCCCTTTATTGAAGTCAAATCAAAGCTTTGCAACTCATTTATAGCATTAGATTAACACCCTTTGAATCAAATTGACTGATCTCAGTGGGGTTTTTTTCAGCTAGCCACATTATATACATTATATAAAGTGTAAAATAAGTTATATTCTTTTCCAAAATATGAAAGGATGGATGTGTTGGATATTGTTATGATACTGACTCCTATTTTTGGGGGAGTTTGTCTGATCTACAATGGCACAAGAAAACACTACAGATCTCAAGGCAGCCAATTAGAGCTGCGGTTCTCAACTGCTACGGCAAAGCCTGGCTACCATCGAGTCAACTGAGGACAAGTACTCATTAAAAACAAGTTTGGCTATAGTACTGTGGGTTCAACTGCATGCTGAGAAAATCACTGTTGGACCGAGAAGTTTGCAACAATTTCATTGGCTTCAATTTTAAGGAGTTGATAATTGAGCGTTTTTGGGTTTTTTTTTCCAGCGGTGGTGGCTCAGTTTGGTGTTTGCCGACTTTCTTTGTCATTTTTAAGCAGACAGTAGCTCGGCGTACCTTTTTGAGGGAATATTTTGATATGTGCCTTGATACTAAAAAGGTTGAAAGCCACCGGAGTCGTTAATGGGATGAGGAAATATGGCAGCAAAGAGCTATAGAATTTATTATGAAGACTATACTTATTACAGGATTTTTGTTATTTTACTTTCAGTTCTATTTCACAAAGTGGATTAGCCATGAAAAGCCTCTTCCAGCAGCACATTCAATCCAAAAACAAGTTCTTGAGAACGTAGCCTGTAGCGCTGCTGGTTTCTGTTTATTTTTCGAACTGAGTTGAAAGGGTTAGGGTGACCTTGACCTGCACTAGACTCATGTTTTGCTGATCAGCCACCTGTTAGGTTCATCTCTCCCCTGTGTTTGACTACTGAGAAACAGAATGAAAGAAGAGGATAATGCACCGAATTGAAGGGCATTTCCAACATTTGAGTAACATTTCTGTGTAAATATAACGGCTACCACCTGCATTTTTTAACCCCAGTGTCAGATGGTGTCAAACGGATAGTAATATTCTGCTCTATTCTGTATTCTGGCCAAGGACGTGCACAAGGCCTGGCTAAAGTTGCCAAAGCAACAGCCCATTTGCCCTCTTTGGCTGAGTTGCCACTCTGGAGGGAAAATAAATATATATATATATATATATATTTTTTATTTTTCATTTTTTTATTTTTTTATTTTTTGCTGTTGTGGCTGCATAAATACAAGTAGCCCATAATAAAGTTAGACCAAATTAAATCACCATATCATTCAAACTTGCATTACTTTTTGATAGGCATGCCTCCGCAGGACACAGAGATGGGGCGCCCAGATCACGTCACATTAGCGTGCCCTGTGGCCCCTGTCATGTGACACTGTGGTATTGTTGCCCCTGTGTGAGGGCTCCAGCTGAGTCTTTTCAACTTGTGGAGATGATTTACTATGAATGGTAACGTTATAGCCAACGGGATGCACTGTGAATAAAAATCTCCACATATGCTTCTGAACAATGTGCAGCTTATTGTCACGTTTGCATCATGTCGTGCAATATTGCCTTATATTATGCTATCACATGAGCCAATCTAAGCTAAGCTCCAGTTCAGAGATCAAGTAAAATACTTCTAATAGCTATAGTGAAATATGGGATGGTGAGGCCAGAAAATATGTTCATGAAATCCTATATGACATTTTGTAGTTGTTCTGTATTCTAGTACATATTTTTACATACAAAACTAGATGTAGCCTACTCCAGTCTAATTCCTGGGCTTCACCAGGAATCACTGAGTCAAGCCACTGTCAGCATCACATCCATGAAAATTCAACTGGCTTTTGCAGTGAGAAGTGTATAAGGACTTGCTATTTTAAATACCATGCCCAAGCAATTTTGAATGGAAAATGATATTCTGAGAGAGAGAGAGAGAGAGAGAGTTACTATAAATGGACCATGCCAGTAAGAGTGGGATACAGAGAAAGATAGATGCTGTGGACAATGCAAAATCATATTGCTGCTTAAACTAGCTACAAGAAACTATATCTGCAATAATGTGTTAACTTGCACTAACAGTGTGCAGTTTTTTTATTTTTTTTATTTCATTAATCTTTAAAATTTAAAACAATTTACACATTTAAAATACATTTGTGGTTAGTTAAATGACCATATTTTACACCATTCAGGTACATGCTGATGGGTGACACCTAAAATGGGCGGGGCTTTTTAAGGTTAGAGCAACAGCCCCTCAAAATGTCTGTGCACGTCTCTAATTCTGACACAGCACCACCATGCAGATGACATCAAAATTTGAACCCTTGAGTGCTGCGCTGCCTCTAATATGTTTCACTAAGCGTGAGAATTTGCCACTTTCACCATGTGCTTCGCCCTGCTGCATATTCCACATCTGATATTGGGGATTATCCACTCATTTTCATATCTTGCTCACAACGTCTTCCAAGTATCCTGGACTATATAAACAGTTACAGCTACAGTTCGGGCTTACATGCTTATCGAGGGATTTTTTCCCCCCACCTTTTCGAGCATCCTCACATGTACATCTCTATCAGATAAGTGTATATCTAAGGCTTCGGCTAAGCCTGCAATCTGAGGTGTTTATTGTCCCAAAGTGATGGGAGAAAAGCAGCTGCTTATACATGCAGGGCATATTCACACTTTCTGTTTTTGTGTTAAACGTAATGACCAGTGACATAAATAAGTTATTAAAAATTGATAGTGTGTGAAGTACTTGGATCACACCAT
This sequence comes from Beryx splendens, assembly GCA_900312565.1. Lineage (NCBI taxonomy): Eukaryota > Metazoa > Chordata > Actinopteri > Beryciformes > Berycidae > Beryx > Beryx splendens. Next base: position 2,805 of record OMOV01096914.1, on the reverse strand, counting down.
CATTAGTCAAGATACTACCTTAACTATGATATGAACTATAATGGAAATACTATGTGCATGTAAATAGAGTCTGAAAACTAACTTTGAGATGTCTGATGATAATTTGCAATAATTCTTAGGCAGGAATACTATGAAGGGTTGGTATTTTTTTATTTGTTTTTGCAGGATAAACAACTCAAGTATACAGTGAACACTCGAGAAGGTTTAAAATACAAGGAAACACCAGTAAATAATTTTAATTTACAGCGATTGCCTGCCAGTGTAAACAAGTTTTAAAGCATGGTGCATATTAACACAGTTATCTGTGCAATGTTAAACATGCTGACTCCCCTGCCTGGATGTGATATGAGCCGGAAATACCTTATGGGCTCATGTAAAAGCAGTGAATGCAGTCTGCCTGTGGTGAACAATACAATACTTTATTGATCTCCGTAAGGAAAACCATCTTTTTGTAAGGTCCGGTACAGAGCAGCAGCCCTGGAGCTGGTGGGGATTCAGAGTCTTGCTCAAGGTTTAAGTGTGGTTTCCCTCTTAACCTAATTGACATTTATGGATGTTTGTATGTATGTCGTACAACACACGTTTACATGTTTACCAGCCAATACCACATTTTCTGCCTCTTCAAACATACGATCTGACCCTGGAGGGAGTGTACAAAGATACTATAGATACAAACAGGCAGCTCCGATCTATATTTTGTACAGTTTTAGCCATTGTCCTACTTTTTACTGCATGCTTGCTGAACTACAACTGCTACAATTTTGCTCCCAAGAGGAATTGTACTCTCCTTCTTTTTGCCGTCAGTAGTGATGGGTTGATTCAGGTGTTGGTCATTCATTTTAATGATACTTTAAGGTGAACGAGTTGAATGGGTTTACCAGTGGAACAGAATTGAGATGTCAAATCTGTACAGTGTCTGAGGTTGGACTACGCTCCGTTAAACCCCTAAATGAGCCGACACGCTTGTAAACACAAAACGAGCATTCAGGACAAAGACAGTAGTTACCGTTCTACCTTGGCAAACCTTGTTAATTCACTCATTGTCATCATTACTAACACCCAAACAACGTTCTACTCCACCAGCACAACTGTATGATTTGTTCAGCAGTTCAGTTGTTAGTAGCCTAGTTGCCGAATCAAACTGAACACACCTTTCATTTGCTGAGGAAGTGTGACCTTTGGTCACATATCACGGTACAGATGTGATTTGTTAACCCACCTGCAGTGGGTTAGCAGTTCACTTAATGAACCAATTCTGTATATCGGCCAGTGAGTGATTAACCCAGTTGTTCTCAACACTTATTGGCTTGTGGCCATGAAGCCATGCCAACCGGTGACCCCCATCATGTGCCTATACACAGTTCAAACATCAAATGATTTTCCCTTATCAGGTTGTCTCATTTAATTATCAGAGGAGGCATAGAGGCTTAAAACTATTCAGTATTTCACAAAAAAGCAAAAATTAAAGAAAAATCAGAAAAAATAAACATGATAATAAATGTGTATAGCAGAGATAAATCATCTTGCGACCCCCAAAATGATTGTGCGACCCCCTGAGGGGTCCTGATCCCCAGGTTGAGAACCACTGGTTTAACCTGTCTATCTATCTATCTATCTATCTATCTATCTATCTATCTATCTATCTATCTATCTATCTATCTATATAAACGGATGCAATAATGAAGCAGGAACACATACTTAAATATGCACACACACACACTCCCCACTGTGCAATTCACTTCCCCAATCAGGCACATACACACTAATTAGTCTCTACTGTATCGTCTTCTTCCTAGAATGATCTGCTATTCTAATGCAGGATAGATCAGGATAAATGCATGGAGGTTGATTTCTACAATGGTAACAACTGCTACTGTTGTCCACAATGGGATTTACAGTACATAAATATTGTCCTGACTCAAGCTGCGTCACAAACGCACACTTGTTAGAAGCCGGAAACGCGACGAGCGAAAAGCTGTGGGAGCGAGATAGTCAGGCAGACAACCTCAGTCCATCTGTGGTAACTAATTATGTCAGCGTCAACAGCTAATTAGAAAGGGTGGAAAAAATGCAGAAATGCCAGATGCTGTGTGCTCAGATCAGCCTGGAATGTACACATGTAGCTGCTGCAAATTAGTGTCAATGCATGCGTGTTCTATTCTGTTTTGATTCCATTTTTATTTTTTCACTTGCTGAATATCGGGTGGCACCCATGAGCCAGCCATGTGTTATGCCTTTAGAAAAAGTGTGTGTGTGTGTGTGTGTGTGTGTGTGTGTGTGTGTGTGTGTGTGTGTGTGTGTGTGTGTGTGTGTATATATGTGTATAGGTATAGGTACTGTAATGGAGCCAAATATCACAGACTCAACACTTGAGAGGTTTCCATGTTTTTTTTTGCTTTTTTTTTGGCTCAATTGTGCAGAAAAGAGCGACAAGTAAGATTGCTTTTCTCGCCTGGCTACTATTATCCGAATGGAATCAGTACTGAAAGTTTCCCCCATTAATCATTAGGGCAACCAAGTCACTCACACTTGCTCTCGCACATATGAATGCAGCAGAAGCCGCCACACACACACACACGCCCACGCACACACACACGCACACAAAGACAGACACATACACTCGGCAAGGTATATTATACCCCCCGATATATGAGAAAATCTCACACACACACACACACACACACACACATACACACACACACACACACACACACACACACACACACACACAACACACACACACTCGCACACACAACCACCACACACTCCCCCCCCCCCCTTGTTTTCTCTTTCTCTCGGTCTTTT
>OMOV01096900.1:0-17745 GCA_900312565.1 Beryx splendens | reverse complement strand
AAACGTGAAAAATTCGACAAATAAATTAAATAAAAAATAAAAAAAAGAGCCTAATGTTGATTAGGAAGAAAACGCCTTGGCAGATAGTCTTCACTTAATTAGCAACACTTGTTAGAGTGACAACTTAAGAGGCTACAAAAACTGCATGTGCTCCGACAACAACTGGAAACAGGCAATTGTCAGCCTGCAGCCTTGAAAGCTCTCACCGTATGGTTTAAACTAGATGAGCATAATGCAATACTAAGCATCGAATAGCATCCATTTAATGCCATGATGATGGATCGCAGAACGTTGAAGCTGAGTGTGCTGAAGGTAGCCTTGGATGGAGGATGTTTTACTGGATCACTGTCTGTATATTCAGGAATCTGCACACTGGAGATGAACATCAAGACTGTGGTGTCATTTCAACACCGCAGAGGGCTGACTGTGAACATACCGTCTGACCCTCACTGCTGCTACAGTAACAGAAGCAGAGGCAGCATCAGCTGTCTTTTTACATTCTGCAACATAAACCCTATTCACGTGGGACTAGCATTATGGTGGGACCGCATGGAATTCATGAATTACCCCCCAAACTTTAGTGAAACACATTCGCAGAGATAATAAAATTCGCCCCCAAAGGCCAAAAAGTCACGTTTCCAATAATAAAGATGACCTTTTAATGGGGAGAGTGCGGCGCCTCGTCTTCCATGGATAATAAAATTCGCCGAAATCGCCGGTGATCCGGGTGTAGATGTATAAGGTCAAGATTTTACAATTCGTCACTTTCTGATTTAGCAAAGTGAAACGCGAAGTTTGCATTGTGAACGCGTTCAGAACTTCCTCTATAGGCTCTGCTACCACTTCCGTTTTTCATGAAGTTATCAGGAAAGTCGAAATCGTGTGTCTAAAAGAAGAAGAAGAAAATCACACACCAAAAACAAAGTACAGCTGAAATCACCAAGAGGTCGATTTGCACAGGAATAGTTTGATCAGGGGATCTCTGTCTATACCAAAATATGGTGCATAATTTTTGCGCTGCAATTTTTATATGACAAATTACAGACATGACTCATTCACACAGGGTTAAAATCACAGATGATTATTATTATGCAGTTATTACAAATCACTTCATGTCCCAAAGTAATACTAGTCCCGTCCCAATAGGGCTATAGTCACTATAAAAAATATTATTTACAGTATACTCTGTATCGAGCTTTTTATATATATTACTATCAACAAAATGAATCAGTATTCATATATTCAAAGGTGTCACATTTGCATTTTTTGAATTTCCAGTTAACACTGATTTTGTTAAACCTTAGGTGTGATTAGAATCCATCAGGCTGAGAATGAAACTTATAACAGGTAATATAGATAGCGAGATAAAAAAAGAACAGCTAAATCGTGTCGTAGCCCAGCTGACACACTTATCATCAGGGAGTAGACTCACAGTAAGGCAGGGAACAAATAAAAGAATGTTCTCACTCACACGCATAGAAACGCCTACACACACACACATGAACCTCCCACACTCATCCACACACAAGCATGCACTTTCACACAGGAGAGCTTTCACGCAGCTATAACCAGGCTGCGGTTAGAAATATTGATATAGTATACGTCACATGTCCAGTAAACCAAAAGCAGTGAAATGTGAAAGAGGAGTGGAAAAATAAAGCCCCTGGACCTGAAAGAAGTGTGCGGTGAGGCTGAGCGGCACTCCAGTATGAGGGGAGGGTGAAAAAAAACTCTGTCAGTGACTTATATCAAAGTGAAATTGCCGGTCCTGGTGAAACCTGTGGATTTTAACCGCATGGATCCATGTCTTGGTCCTGATTCACTGACTGAGTTCACACGGCGAGCGACTTGGCTGATCGCTCTATTCTGACCTGCGAGACGTTTCCGTGGCGTCTAGGTAGCGGTCTGCAGCTGCAAAGTTTTGAACAGGCAAACCTTGTTTGTTTTCCACTGCTTTGGTAGCAAGCAAGCGAGCGCTAATTAGCAAGGATGAATGAAAACTAAACAAAAACGGAAAATCAACTAAATTACCTCAGAGCTTGCTATCGACTCCAACGATGAATGCGTCCGCCCTCGTTTTTTGAGATGTTTATTCTTGCAGTCTTTCGAAAAGAAAAAAAAAGTTGTAGAGAACTGGGAAGCTTTGAAGCTAAAATTAACTTATTTCCCATTTTTGCACTTGCCAGGCGAAGCTATAGCTGATGAAATGAAAGCAAATGGACAAGGGAACGAGCGAGTGCAGAAAACTGATTGGCTGTTGACGGCCGATGAGCACGGAAACTTCAGCTGTGGCCAACGTTTCTTGGCTGAAAAGACTTGGTCATGTTTCCCTGGACTCTCCTCTAGAGGAAATTAATAGTGACTTGTTGATCGTGTTGATTGCAGGGTGTATATATAGTAAGATTAATATTTTATAGTGAGATTAGTTGCAATGTGTGTTAGTTGCTTGAGCTAAAAGCGCAGATTTTTCATTTTATTCACTGAGAAATTTATGCAAGTCAACAAAAGCAAGTAGCTTCATCACCAAATGCAAGCGCAAATTACATGCTTCAGCTTTAAGACTACAGTCCGCCAAGCCCTAAAGTGGCCTTTATAATTTAGATGTTCTCTGATCTGATTTGAGATTCTAGGACGGCAAACCTTCTCCCTCGCTTGGCCGACTGGCTGGTGACAAAGTATTTACACCACCTTCCAAACAATCTTAATTTGGGGGAGTTGCAAAGCATTAATGTAAGTAAATTTGGAACCATCTCGATTCGCATGGCCTGCAGATTTGCTGCAAATTCACCTATAAATAAATATTATGTGAGCTAAATAATTACGTTTATACCGTGACAGGTGCAAAGGCTTTATTTTCTGACCAGCGCTATTAGGCATGCTCTTCACTCAGCCTTTGCGAACAGCATGGCTTTCTGATTTGGTCATTTTGATGATGTAGCACACGCGCCTCCCCGTGCAAAGCTTTGCTGAATGTGTCACTTTAGTGTGGTGTGTAGAGTGTGGGCAAACATGTCTCTGACAAAGAAGAAGAGATTTTCAAACCTCAGACTCCCAACAGGCACACAATGAGAAAAGAGTGCCGTGGTGTAAATGACGTCCTATTGATTATTTTCCAGAATTAATAAAAGAGTGCTTGTTTTCTCATCGAATCTCATGACATGTATTTCTGAAACTACACAAAGGAGTTTGAACAGATTTCAAAGAACCAAGGGTAATAAATATTATTCAATTCATAAATGACAATATAAACCTTCAAAGCAAGTAAGAAAAAAGGAAAAAGCACCAAAATTGCAATCACTTATTACACAAAAGCAGCATTATTCCTCCTTTGTTGAAATGATTTGTTGAGTTACAATAGCAAATACAAATTCAATAGCGTTTCTGACTGCATGCGCATTTCAAGTTACGGTCTAGAAATTCTACAGGTTTCAGTTTTATTCTCCTACTTGACTCCCATTAAATGAGGCACCGCAGCATCATACAGAAAAGGGAGAAGATCTGATGTTCAGCGGATGTAAATAGACACGACCTTAGACGGCTGACGTTGCTACTTGCAAGCTACTTGTCCAAATGCGCGCACAGCATCAGCACCGGTGGAACGATCTAAAAGGAAACCGAGCCTCGGCCCCACTCAAGGTATATCCTACAACCGCTCAAACATCAAATCCTGTGTATTGACAAACGCTACAAGCACTCTGCAAGTACACTCCAACTCTACTGGAGGATATACCTCACTTGACTCGTAGCATGAGTCGTTTGGTGGATGTTTTTATCCAAATAAAAGCCCCTTTTTGTCAGGCGTTGACTTGTTGAGCTGTCATGCATCCACTGAAAGCGAACCGCAGCTATGAATACGAACAAAGTGACTGAATGATGATCGCCTGACCCGAAACTAAACAAGTCCAACAACTCCTTTGTGCCGTATTCTGTCACCCAGCTTAACCAGCTCATCAGGTGATAAAATGTCGCTCATTTGCATTTTTGTACCGGACTGTTTTATCAATGATAAATGATCTTATTTTAGGAATTCTGCTGCTTATGTGTTTTACCTGTTATTTTAGGGATTCTGTTGTTTTTTTATGCGAGTGATTTTTCTCTACAGCGTTCCATGTTGCTTTTAGCTTTGTGTTTACCGGACTGCATAACCAATTTCCCTTTGGGACAATAAAGATATTGAAATTGAAGATGCAGAACAATTAGTTGTCTGAGGCATTCATTTATATCAGATATCAAATGATATATAATTAAATCAAATTAATAACGGCTTAATATCCCCATGTCTGATATTTCTCTTTCCACTTGTGTTTCCTCTTCTGCTGAGACTACACAACAAATTGTGTTGAAAGAAAACCTTGCAGAGAGAAACTTATTATATATGTGTTAAACTGTGAATTGTGAAGATTCATTATAACAAGTGGAAACCAAGGACATTCACTTTATTCCAAGTTACTCTTTGGAATACAGTGTTGAATTAGTCCAGAGGCGTTAAAGGTCAAGAGTCACCTGAAAGGCTTCCTGCAGTAAAACCCGCCCACGGGACTCCAGCCTCACTGCCAGTTTGGCATGGAGGCTGACATCGATACTGCGGCGGCTCAAATTCTCATGTGGCCCATAAGTATTTCCCCCATTGTCAGCCCATAGAAAAGACGTTTCTCTGAAACTTTGAAGACCTTTAAGTCCAAAAACTACTCTTTCAGTTCTGCATTAATTAAAGATGAAGGCTGAGAACGTGACTGGGTGCGCTACTGTTGGTGGAAATACATGGAAAAAAACAATAATGCACTTGATTTAAAAGCCAGATAAGAGGATGGCATATGCACTGGATGAGCAATTTATGTTAAAATGATATGATACATAATATAAAACATATATGTTTAAAAAAAACATTATCCAGATTTCTTAATGCATCCATAGTCTTCACTGACGAAGAACTAGATGGCTTACTGTGACGCAAATACAGTTTATTTTAGACCAATACAGGTGACGACGAGAGCAAGAACTGTTTATGTCCAATGTGTGTCTAAATTAGAGCTTGACAGTGACTTGAATTCCTCCCACGGTAGCCAGATAATTGACATGGCACTAACGTGTTGTTGGGTCCACAGTAGCGAATCAAGGTTTCGACACAAATTGACCTTTTCTGAAAAAGATGGAACTCAATTGGCACTTATTAAGACATTTTATTTGCCCTGCGGTATCCAGTATAAAGCCTTGAGTGAGTTCAAGAGACCAGATCACGTTCAGTCTCTTGTGAATGCTTTCTGATCAGTGGACGATGTCTAATCATGCCGCAATTTACATGAAATTTAGCTGCTATTGATCTTGTGTTGCCGTCAACTCGAGAAAACACAAATTCTCACTGATGCTTATCAAGACGTAGAGTGTGCTAGCTGAAACTGTCCTGTATGGGTGCTTTAAGACACATAAATGCATCATGGGGTAGTAGTATTTTTTCATTCAGTTTTTTTCATTTTCAGATTCAATGTGGTTCACCTAAAACACAAAAAATACATATTTTGTCCAGTAAAATGACATTAAAAAAGAAAGATGTCCAGAGATAAACGTGGTCCCTCGTTAAAAGAAGTACAGTATATGAATTGCTGCTCATGGAAGTACTGCCTCATGTTGTAATTAGTGTATGCACAGACAAGACAGGCTCCCCCGAAGATTGGCGTTCAAGTGGCAAAGTGCACATACAGGTGCAAGAATTGCATATGACACAACCGCAGTAACAAGGCGTTAAAGCGTTGAGCTGACACTCTGCACAGTGACTCACAAGTGGAAGGGACAGCGATGCCGAGAACTAGAGGAGGATCTTTTTTTTTCTTTCTGGAATTAACATACAGCCAGAGCATGTTAGATATGCCAAAGAGCAACAAGAATTAGGTACGTGTGCAGGGAAATAACAAGTACCATTGACAACGAGACAACAGTGTCGCACATTCTACTGCCAATCAAGACCAAGTCCAGTTGTGATGCGTTTACTAGTCTTTTACTGCCTGTAAAAAAAGGTGGGATATTTAATAACATGTTTTAACTATGTATTCATCAAACATCTTTGATCATGTATGTATAGAGGACAATTTATAGTCCTATAATATGGCGAGGAATGAAGAGCAGCAGGATCAGGTACAGTGAGTGCAGCTAATGGAGGAGGTTTGGGGAGAGGAGAGGAGAGAGAGGGAGAGGTGCGGCCTGGAGAGATGTGTTTTCAGTCTAAGCTGAAAGATGAGTGACTCTGCAGTGCTGATGGAGGGGGAAGATTGTAACACCGTAACAGGAGTGGGAGAGAGAGAAGAGTCTTCTGCGCTTGGAGTGATTACAGATTACGGCGAGGAGAGAAGTGCTAAAAGTCCAGTTGCTGTGAAGTGTGGGTCACAGCCAAGAGCATAAGGCTGGACAGCTGTCGAGAGGAAATTACCCCCAGTATCTCTCTTCTTTAATCACGTTTAAATCCAGAAGCTCTGGAACCAGGTCTCAGGGTTACATAGTCTTCGATATTCCATATGTACATACAGAACTCACTTTATAAAATGTAATGATTTGCAGACGTCTTTAAAATTAGAATCCCTTGTTGCTTTAGAAATGTCTAAATTCCTAAACTGTGATTTTGTTAACGTCGACTGTAACCGTTTCCACTGATTTGTCCTCGTGTGCTGATTGCCTGCTCTGTGTGTGGCAACGTGTGAGTGAAATTCTACGTCTTGTTTTTTTTTTTTATAACTGTGTTGTTGTCGGCAGGTCTCTCTTGAAAATGAGATCTTGAGCTCAGCGAGACTTCCTGCTTAAATAAAGGAATAACAGACAGGTAAGACCAGGGAGCGAGTCTTGTAGGCCGGCATGAGAGGTTTGAATCTGATTCAGACACATACTGGGCAACACTGGAGCTACGTTCTCGCCGCAGGTCTTCATGCTCGGTTCCAAATGATTTTCCTTGGATGGCTGTTGATTTCGTATTCCAGGCTGTAACCCGTCTCAGATACCAATATGGACACATTGGGAAAAAAGACAAGCGTGTGCAGGGCAACAACACAAGATGTTACACTTCTCGTCTCCTGATTTCAAGCGCATTTCGGTTACAACGTGGCCTTTTTGTCTGAATTGAGCCGTCTTCTCCCAACACCAATCAAACGGGCTATTTCGCTTTCTCTCCATTGTCGTGTCTCGTTGTCCTCCGTTGCTAACGCCGGCTCAGCCAAACTGCCACGGGCGCCAAAATTATGTCACTCGTCTCAGGTAAGAATTACTTTGGCGACGCTGACAAATTCCAATTTCAGTTTTCATACACAAGTCACATGTAGGTTGCACGCGCGGCTCGGGATCCAATTTTCTCTCAGGAGATATAAAGAAAAGTAAAAGTGTATCATAAGAGACGCGTGCAAGCAACACTATCTGGACAGCTGCCCAGGTGAGTACAGCTGCCCGTTCACCCACTGTGACGCCTCATTGTGCATCTATAAAGCAATAAACAATTAACCGAGTGAAATTAAGAATCAGAAATCAGATCATATGAAGGACTGATCTGTCTGTATGCCATCTACCACAACACACATTTACACATCGTCTTTTACCTCCATCTTTATGTCTTACATGGTGGTAGCAAACAATGCATATCTGTACGGTCTCAGTGTATAATCTGTGCTTAATGTGTGTTACTATTTCTGCAGATATGCGATATGAGCTGGTACTTCTGGACACGGCTTGGTATTCCAAATCCATCCATCTGTTCCAATCCCTCCATCTGTAGATGCCAACAATGCACATTTGCACATGAATCTGATCATGTGAATAGCATACGGTGTGTGTTTAAAACATCAGGACACATTTCTCTGCGTTGTATATCCCATTTGTGCACCTGATCATGTGAATAGCTAGGGGATAGACACGTGCCTGTAAATCTGTGAGTGAAGACGCTGTATCTTTACTTGCTGTTTTAGTTTTAATAGGTTTGGTTGTTGTAATTATTTGCTTTAATATTAACTTTAATACTGTCTATTTGTCTTATTCTTATCTATATCCTATCCTCTGTTGCTGCGATTATCCAATTTCCCCACGAGGACCATCATTGTTTTATTGAATCTAATTGAATTTAATCAAATCTGACCTAATGTAATCAAATCTGATCTAGTCTAATCTAATCTAATCTAATCTAATCTTGCTGATCTAATGTTGCTTCAATGTTTTGATGCTGTGTCTAAGCTCTACATGGAATTTCCAAACCCCAAAATTCAGATTTACCAAACTGATTTGATGTCTGAGAGCTTCAGCGGTGGTATAAAATCACATTTTGCATGGAGCACGACACCTGTAATTGGGTTTACCTTTAAGTGCAAACTCCAATTCCCAGCTTGGTTGCACTGATTCCCTTGGTTTCAAAATACAATCACTGCGATTCAGGCCCTTCTCCGCTGAAAGCGTCGGCGGATTGAGTCTTTTACACGGCGGAATTTGTTCACGCCATTTCAAGCTTAATCCAAAGTGCTTTAATTGGTTGCTTTTGAGACAGCTGTTCAGAGAATGAACTAGTGGAGGTTCATAAAGCAGCTGCATTCCCTCAGTTCCACCGGAGACTCGCTATCATTTCTACATTTTTTAGCTGGTCATCATTATTATGTCGGAGGCCGTTTGTCAAACGAGAGCATGAATTGGGGGGGAAGAATCGAACGTGTGGTGGCGAGCATCATTTCTGTCTCAGCATGGAAAATCCATTCGGGTATTGTCCAAGATTTATTTGCACAATCTTGCACTACAAAAAAAACGCCTGCATAACCTTGTGGGACTTTGTGCACTGTGCTGCTTTCCAATCCTCTGGAAGTACGTCCCTGCTCCACAACACATATAATTTATTTCACACGTCTCCTCCCATTCAGTATAACTACCTCGTGATACGCTGATCCAATGCACCGCTGGACGCTCACTACATCTCCTCTACAGCTGCAGTCACACAGTGTGTCATGCCGCCTGAATGCGCCGGGTGATTGAACGTTGGATGTGTAATTGTAGAGCGATATGAATGGTCTTCCCTTGCACGGCACTTGTGTGTTATGCGAGAGGTCTTGTCATTCGTGCTGACACAGTGCCATGCATATCACCTTGCACTGCGTCAGTCCGTAAGGCTCTTTATGCACAAAACGCAAAGAAGACCAATTCTCCGACGTTCACCGCATTCATTAAAACCTGGTTCTGATTCTGGTATCATTTTTACTTACGTTTTATTTATTCGCACCATAAAAAAAGAGCAATACAGGCAATACGAGGGCATGTGCCAGAGAGGTTTGAAACACAAATGGGCTTATAAAACTATAGCTCAGTGAGACAATAAAATTATATGATGCATACAATGGAAACAACAAGAAACAAAAGAAACATAAAAAAACACACACACAAAATGCACTGTACTCCATTTTTATCAATAATTTTATTGTCTTGTGCTTGCTTGCATTTTAGGATGTTCTTAGTATTTCAAGTCCTACAGGGAAGTTTCTCTCTATTTAGCTTCTTTTTTTTTACAATACACAATACCGAGCTATATTAAAGAGTAATGCGGTGCTGAGCTTATACATTTATGTAAACGCTTTTGAAAGTTTCTGCTACTATTAACTTTACGATATTAATCTATGCGCAACACTAAACAGAATTCAGAGTTATTAAACAGAGCTGTGCGAGGCATGAGCGCAGCGAATACACACATATGAAGCGCGGCTCACCGTGTTGGATCTGCAAGAGATTAATGTTATCGTAAGATCGCATTTTAATAAGTAAGGCTTTCATTAGCTGGGAGGGAGAAATCACCGCTAGTGCCACACTGGACTCGCCCTCGACTGCGTTCAGCGGATAAAAGCCGCACACCTATTTATCTTATTTGCTATGTAGGTTTCTGCTAATGCTTTAAAGTACATGCCAGCCGCCATCATGTAACTGCTTCCATCATTCGGCCGGGATTACAGGATGTCAAAAAATGATTTGTGTCCGGGTCACTTGGCTACTGTCCCTATGGGATCTGCATGCGTAACCTTTGCAGCTGGCAGCTCATGAATAATAACGTACAGTAGGTGATGACTATGAGCTCAATTTAACGGTTCAGCGAGCGTTTCTGAGAAGTTTCAGATGATGAGGAAATTGAATGAAGCCGCTGATGAACTAGGCTGTGCAACTGCGAAGTCATTACTCCGTTAAAACGCGATCGCATCGGTATCGGTGACACTCTGATATCGCGCTGAATCCTCACTGAGAACACACCTGCATCATGGGTAATAGCGGCTATTCTGAATCCAGGTGGCACCTTAGGGATAATATATTTTTGGACGCGTCTCCTTTTGTGCTGCTAGAGCCTTGAATGTCCTTCAACCGGCTGGATCCTTCGCCGCTGATGTTCCGGCGGAAGAGGCTGACTGATGGGGAGGATACGTTGATGAGTTTGCCCTCTTTATCTGTAAAGGGTCAGGATAAGCCTACATGTAACATTAGCGCCAACAAGGTCAGTGCCCCGAGTATAGAGGGGAACTTTCTCATCATCCATCATATCTACACCCCGGCGCCGCGGAGCCGTTCCCCGCCACGGTGTCACGCTCATTCCTTACAGGCCTTTTTTCCAGGAGGAGAGGCGAAGTCGAAGAACAAAACAGTCACACCTCACATCTCGCCGTCCTCTTCCTTTAATAGCAGTGATTACAGACAGCAGAGTGTAACTCACTTCAGGGATTTGGACTTAACACCATACTTTTTATGAGACTAAGTTTGCTGTTTCTAGCTGTCTTGTATGGTTTAACTCCTAAAATACCCACAACAACTCGAAACCTAAGCCTTAAAGCAATATTTCACTTTAGTATGACATTTTCACTCTTTAGTATGCAGACACTTATACACTGATATTAGCTACCCATGTTCACTTGATTTAATAAAATTATTCCTGTACCATATACAAACTGTGGATCCTGTGAATGTTTTTCTCTCTAGCCGTGATCACAGTTTTTAAGAAGTAATCTTGGCTGTTTCCTATTAGTATTATATGTTAATAATGGGAGTCGAAATTAAGACTGACAGCTGGATAATTAGAGCAGCTAATGCTCGATTTAGTCATATCAACGCGTACCTGTCAAAAACTGTAAATGTGGTAAAACTTTTCCTTTAGTGTGGTGTTATAGTGGTATAGAGGAGAAGTGAGAAAACATGGTAAAAAAAAGGAAGAAGAGATTGAAACTGCTAATTTGTGCAGATGTGATTTAAATAAATCCAAGGGGCTTATTAAAGCATCTCACTCAACAATACATCGAGATGGTACGCAAACACACAACTGGGTTGGATAATAGAATCTAAATGACAACCTGAACACATCATGGTGAAAATGGTCGAAGAAGATATATGAAATGGAAAGATTTGTGTGTGTGTCTGTGTGTCTGTGTGCGTGCTTGTGTGTGATACAGTCAGTAAGAAAGGTGACACCTACAGAACTGGCAGAACTGGCCACATTAAAGCTCAGATCCACATTTATTCTTGTTTTTTTTAATCATTTGTACATAAAACAAATCATTGAAACTACATTATGCAAATTCGTACATTGGCGTTTCACAATGGCAGCGAGAGGTAACTGTGCGAATACACTTCAGCACCCAGAAATCATACCATGACGTCAGTAAACTGGACACAGCACACTCATGTTTACCAATTTACCAATCTACACCTTCTCCGACTTGCTTTTATTGATTTTATTGGTTGAATTATTTGCCTTTTTGTATTTTTGTGAAGCGTTTTGTAACCATGTGTAAATAGGTGTTATATAAATACATTAATTAAATGGATGAATTCTAAATTAGGGGGGATGGGACTTTTTTTGGGGGTGTATTTTTACATCTAAATCTTGACTTGCATCGCTTCCAATGAAACCAGTTAAAAACCCAAGTTTAAAAAAAGTCTGCCACACAGTCACACCGAGCCGTCGAAACTGTGCCGTTCCTCCTGAACGACACCTCAGGTTGAATGAGTTGACCCTATGTGACCCTCCAGGATCTCTTCCCATCACTTCTAAAAAAAAAAAGCTAGGCGTCCGATTTAACCAGTTTCTGGGGCGAAACCGACCTCTAGAAAGCCACTTCTGTAGGTCCTGTAGTTGTGTCCTGTTGGCTTGTGTGTATTTTCCTGTTAAAACCTCATAGTGGGGGGTGCTATGATCATAAGCTCCTTAAGAGATTCTGTGAAGTAACAGATGTCAGGCATCGATACCTTTGGCTGCCTTGGACCATTCGTCCATTCTGTACTTAAATATGGTCAGCACTTGAGTCCGATTCTGTTTAATTTCTCTATAACATTGCTTGTCTTTCGAGGGCAAAGACTTGACTCAATTCACAGACATTACTTGTTTTGTTTTTTTCTTAGTTTATCAGATGTGATGCTAACAAGAGTGGGATCACACTTTTTGTTCTATCTTTGCTCAGTAGCTATCAGACAGATTGTTTACCCCCGTGGCCTGCTCCTCATTAATGACTGACTGACTGTGTGAGCGAGTGTGTTAGCGCATGTTCAAGAATAGAAGGAGACAAAGGATGCAATCACACCTACGGTTCATTTTCTTTGGTCTGAACTACAGTTGAAAAGTTTTTTGCTTTTTTGGTATTTGGACCGCGTGATCCTTTCCAATTACAAGTGAACCGGGGCTTGTAAACAAATGTCACAGGGCGTTTTGGCAAGCTGTCGTCATCCTGCAAGGTTACAGATTTTACCAGTGGCAAATTCCAGTCCCTCTAACTGGAGCAAAGACTTGTCTGTGCTCCTTACTATAACTTACCTTCTCTGGTGTTCATACCAGCCAAGAACACACTAGGAAATAGCTGAATATGAGCCTCTCCTTATACCCATAAAACCTTGCATTTTTTGGCATTGTTTCCTGCAGTCGGTTCACATTACGCTCTCACTCCTAACAAACCGCACTGCAGTTTTCTTGAAAAAGGATCGCATCTTCAGGCGTCTCGGTGGTTATTTGGTGCACACCTAAGTGCGAATGCCGTTGTTCTCACCTGCCCAAACAAACCAAACTAAAAGAGGACAAAAAGGAAAATGTGTGTGTTGAGTGACAGAGGTCCTCAGTCTGCATTTGAAGGTGCCAATATGACCAACACAAAAAAAAAAATCATATTCACATATCCAAAATCAGAATCACCATTTCACCAGAAGTTTCTTCATGGCATTATTATGAAATAATATACTGTACACTAGTTTATGTTAGTGGATATGTTTGTGGAAGTAATTGCATGGGTAATCATCACTCACGGGCAGACCATAGGCAGAGACATGAAAACAATTCCTCTGGTTTTACGTTACGCTCTGCCCGGTAAAACCCTCTGGGAGGTCATATGAATGCTCCACTAATAGCCAGATACTATACTGCGGAGTAATTCATCTTGAAGTTATCAGCGTTCTCATTTAGCTCTGAAAGGAATATGAGAATCTATGAATAAACATTTCCAGACAGAGTCTTATTGGCTGGGAGAATTATTGATTAACAGTTCAAAACAATATTCTGTGTTATGAAACGAAGCACACTGTTACACAACTGCTGTAGTATTGCGTGCAGTGGCCACTGCTAAACGGCTGAGATAAAAATTTGCATCAATGTCGCTTTTAAAGCTGTGAAGCGAAGTGGCCACTCAGTTTCGGTGAGGTCCCCAGTTGTTTTTGTTCGAGTAAACAGTGTCTTATTACCGGAGCTGATGCCACTGAAAACCACATTTCAGTAGCGACACATCCATGACACTTATGTTGACAACACGCAACACAAAATCGCAGCTTTAAAGGCGTTTGTGATATCAAGGGTAAACGCTGTATTTCTTATTTTAATAATTCATGAGCCTAACTGTAAACACGGTTTTGGTACATAATGAAATTGCTCAAGGCAACGCAGTGATGCATGTCCAAAACCCCTCATGAAGTGAATTTTTTACTCTCCGTTGTACACGCAGAGAAAGGGAGAAACGCGAGCCAATATATGTGTTTTATTACTGGGGAGACAGAATATTTATTGACCCATCAGCGAATTCAATTGTCTTTGAGGTGTAGGGAAGTCACAGAGATATTGTTTTGTATCTCCAGTCCCTGTCTGCCAGTGCGTAAACAGCAGAAGTGCTGCAAAATTAAATGCCCGGCCAACCAAGGCCGGCCGAGCCCATTTTCATTTTTGCCAAAAGAGCCAGCTCCTAATGAGATTAGATACCTCGGCTACGGAAGATAGCTTGAGTTTCATTTTTATTTATCAATCATGCATGAGGTCGCAGAGATAAGACCAAGGTCAGCAAGGCTCTCTGGCAGAGGGACTCCCATTAATACTCACACTGATCCGTCTTTCACGCCGACGCCGGCCGTGCAGCAGTTCACTGTGATGGCTGCACAGTCTGAGCCTGTCGACGGAGGAGCAGTGGCGGGCCTTTGTGCAGCAGCAGCAGCAGCCATTATTATTAATGAATCGTTTTTTGAAGTGTCAAAGAAAATTTCATGGTAGATGAATCTCAAATTCATTTATTAAATTGTTTTGCTTCAAATATTATTCTTAAAGCAATTATCCCTGACATTTTCATCTAAATACATTTCTGTTTTCCTACTCCATCACCGATTGATATAACACAGTATTGATTCCACCTCCTATTCCATGAAAGCCTTTACATTCGCTGTTCCAAACTCCCGGTGTTGGGCAAGTCGCACAGGAAGTGATGCGTTTTACATTTCCAGCAGCAGCAGTTTGTTTGTTTGTTTGGAATAAATAGAAGAAACTCAAACTGCATCAACAGAAAATCCAAGGAACAAGGCAGTACTGGACACGCTGTTTGATTGACAGGTGATCTCTGGGAAGTGCAGTGCAGAAACACCACAGCACTGAGCGCCGAGCTCCAAAGATCTCGCCAAAATAAACTTTAAACAAAACGTCAGTCATCTTACTGTTATTTCTTTGCTTATTTTATACATTAAGCCAGCTGTATGCATCAGATAATAAGAAAATATTTGCAAAACTATATAAGCTTTTTTTTTAATCAAGATGGCTCCGTCAAATGGATTTAATAAAGATGGTTTGTTGGCTAACACTGCGCAAACACAACTATCCAATTCATTGTGGTGAGGACTGAAGTAGGCCTACAATGTTTACCGATTTCTTAATATAAGGCTATTGCATATTTTGTCAGAAAGGATTTACTCTCCTTCTGAAAGTTGATGCAAACAGAACACGGATAACAAGGACAGCTCATTGGCCAGCACAGTGTGCAGACTGGGGGACAGTTGGCCGGGGCCAAATCTTGACAGGCTTTAACCTCCGGTGGCAGGAGGAAGCCCACTTTCCATGTGACAGACAGCCAGCCTCTCTCTCAACAGACGATAATGGCTGCATACATTTGAAATATGCAATTACTTGCAGATTAATCTCATGAGAATGGCAGCAAAGATTGCAAATGCAATACGAAGCCTGTTGATTTCTCTGTGAATTCTCCGGCTTAACACAGTGCGCTGAGATCACCTGCCTGTGGACTTGAAATATACCACCTGCACAGACACTAAATAACTCTGACTATTCATGCAAAACAAGATATGCTCAAGGCAACGCTGTCTGAATTAAGAAGTAGGACAGCCGCGGCTACGCTATAATTGCGCATATATGGCATTCATTTGATTGATTTGTTTATCTGGTGGTTTAGAGCTGAGCATTCGCCCAACCACTGGAAATTATTTGATAAGACGCAACATACAGAGTGCTTTGAATCTTTGTAATGACGGGGACAACTGTATGAAATAATCAGGACATGCAGCACAGTTCCATCCGCAACAGGGAAATTACCGTTGATTGCCACTGGAAACCAGCAGGAATCTTTGTTTACATCAATCGAACTCCATGGATGTTTACTCTAAATTGGACCAAAGTGTAGGGAACGGCTCGCTGAGTTCCCTCTGCTGTTATGTGTAATATTGGGGGATGCAACGGCAGTTTCCGCTGAGCTTTCCATCTGGCCTATCAGTCTCACACACAACGGCAGCGACTCTATCAGAGCAGACAGAGGCTCAAGAGGTGAGAAGGCCTCAGATGTGGGGGGGGAAAGCCTGTCTCCGTCTCTACACAAGCAATTTCACCACCCAAATGAGGATACATCAGTTTTTTTTCCTGAACACTGGAAGGTTGCACCCGCCATCCATTTCCAAGTCCTAACGCTGTCAATATCTATAATTCCTCTCCTGGTCTCCCTCTCTCTCTCTTTCCCTCCCACTCTCTCTACCACTCTCCTATTTCAGCTGTGAAAGTCATTGATGTGACCACAGCCAACCAAAGACGTTGCCGCCTGGTGTTAATTCTAAACTAGGGGAAGCAGAAAATCTCGAGATGGATTTTTGTTTCACATAACATTAAGCTATGGATGGGTCCACGGCTCGGAAAATCTTATTCACTAGCCAATGGCAACGCTACGGCAAACTGACCCTCTGATGCATGCAATTATCAAGTACATAATGATATGCAAATACTCTCCCCAGCGCTGTTGAAATGAAGACACAGCAGAATGCGCAGCAGGAGGATGGTGCATAATTGAAAGAGGCAAAGGTGAGCGCGTGCACGCCACAGTATAGTTGGGTATAATTTCCATTTATTCAAGTATCTGTCTTGGATTTGACATAAGTTTTAACCCTGGAGCAACAATCATATTTGTCCTAACAACCTTGTTTTTCTGAACCTGTCTCACCCTCATATACCGTACAGTACTCGCAGTACTCCGTCATGTGATCACAGCATTTTGTGAAACGTCCATCTTATGCCTAAACTACACAGCGTGTTCTTGTTCCTCCTGTGGTCTGCCACTTGTGTTGCACCTATCTCCATCATGCTTTTTCCATAAACAACTCAAGTTGTACTATAAGGAACATTATTGTACCATAAAGAGATACGTAAGCTACTTTTTTTTGAGATTGTAGGTGTACTGTAGCCAAACAGAAGGCTCATCTCTAACATGTATTTGTGGTTTATGTGTCCTCCAGAGGTGTGACCTGTCAACCTGAGGCACAAGTCTCAAGTATAAATGTACATGACCATGTCAGGTCCATATCATTAATGTCACGCCTCGAGTCTAAATGTAGGACATCAAGTCAAGTCAAAACAAATCCAGTCCAGTATCAATTTAATATCCTAAAGAAAACAAAACATCTTGTCAATGCAATGTGGTTTTAAAGGTTCCATGTTGTGGAAAACGAGATTTCCCTCGCTTCTTTGATTATAAAGGAGTTGGATGTGCTAAACTATCAAAATGCACGGTTGCCAAGTAAATCCACACGATCCATATTAGAAGAGCGAGCCTCTAAACGAGCCGTTTGGACTTCCGTAATTTTGTGGCGTCACAAAGGTTCGCTCATTATCATTCGTGTAAGAAATAATAGACTAACAAAGTGTTTTTTTTTCAAAGCGGTTGAGCGGTTGTCATTGTCTATTACCGGAGAGTTTTCCCTACCTGTAGCTGCCGGGCTGTGGTGTCACTCTTGAAACGGTTAGCCAATCAGAACAGAGTTAATATTAATGAGCCTTAAGGACACAGCGACAGAAACGACCTGGTCTTGGTAAGGCTCAGAGAGATGCTGGAAAGTGAACGTGTAAAAATGGATTGAGAGTGTTTCTGGTACATGACACCACACACACTGTCAACATGTTGCATGTGTAGCAGGTTGCATTGAAGTAAACGGCTGTGTATCTGATGCGACCCTTCCGTCACAAACGGATGTAAAGGAAGTGCACCG
>OMOV01096878.1:0-10414 GCA_900312565.1 Beryx splendens | reverse complement strand
CAAATGAGACGCAATTCATGGCGCAATTAGCGGCCGCAATCCATTCTTTGTGAATTTGCCCCTATGTGTCAGTGTGTGGAACTGCACGAGTGTGAGGCAGGGCTTTACTGAACAAGAGCATGTGTGCTCAGCCGTCTTTCCCTGGATGAATTAAGGTTGAACAAGACTAGGTCAAAACCTAGTATATGGCTGGACCATGTATGGGTGTGCCACGTGCCACGGCCGACTGATGGTGTAACTTCATCAGTCAGTCAGTCAGTCAGTCAGTCAGTCAGTCAATCAGACAGACAGACAGACAGACAGACAGACAGTAAGTCAGTCAGTCAGTCAGTCAGTCAGTCAGTCAGTCAGTCAGTCAGTCAGTCAGTCAGTCAGTCCGTCCGTCCGTCCGTCAGTCCGTCCGTCAGTCACTCAGTCAGTCACTCAGTCACTCAGTCACTCAGTCAGTGACAGACATTCACATTTATAGGGCTGGCCCCGCTGTTGCGGTCCAGCCAAAAAGAAATAAAGTCATTTATGATCAACTGCTGGCTTATAAAACACTGCCTTAAAGACCAGCTGAAGATCACAATGGAAAAATAAAATAACAATCACCTTGGCAAGGACCACCAAATGTGGAGTTCAATTTGTTTATCTGGAGTTGCCGCCCTTGAAATTACAGTGAATCGGGCAGTCAGATATCTGCCAATTGTGACCGCCGATTGTGAACTTACCACAGGCCAAAGAGAGATCAGTCACCTCATGATATCTATCCCATTTAGCATGGAACACATCTTTCAGTGGAGAGGCCAGAGGCAATTAAGGTGCCATCCTGCTGCATCATGTGTACACCCAGATCCAGATCCAGCTCCCACATGCTCCATCTGTGGCGAGAGCTGCAGTGACAGGATTGGTCTACACAGCCACATGCAGTGGCATCGCCACCAGCAGACAGAACCAGAGCCACTCCCAATTAATGGAAGCAACAACGTCTTTGTTTTTGGATGGACTTCTCTAAGCAGTGTGTGGTGATGAGCATGGACATATTTTTGCATGCGTTTACTTCATTTCGTAAGTGTAATTTACATCGTGGTCTTGGCCACACACACCGTACAATAAATTCACCCACTATTACACACACAATAATTAAGTTTCCTTGGACTTGGTAGCCTTGCAAGAGACAGATGCATGTCTGCAATGGTAGAACCATTGTGTAAGTTAAAGGGGAGTTCCACCCTAAAACAGAAAGGTCATGGAGAAGTCTCAGTGCCCCCAAGCTTTGTCTGTTAATAACAACATAGATTAGAGATTCAGTTTGGGGAGAGTTGTTCATGTTCACAAGTTCACAACTAACGATTCAACTATGTTTAAAGGGCCAACCCATGCAAATTATTTTTAAGGTGAGCTTCCCCTTTTAATTCCAGTGAAAACTAACTGATAGCCCACTTCTATATGCAGCCGCAGCTGAAATTCTCATCAAATCCGTAAACCAACATATCCCATTGAGCATAAAGCTAACAGAGCCTGCCAGAGTGCGGTGCCGTTTATTTTCCCTCTCAGCCGTCCTTGGAGGCAAGCCAGCCAACTCCCTCAGAAAGGCACCGTAAGCTTTGTAATGCTGATATATGGAGACATTACGAACTGACTTATTGTTTATTTCCTCTATTTATTTCTTATTCTTTCTCATTCTGCATGCAAATGGAGCCAGATGGTGAATGGTTATATAATTTTTGTTTACTTCAGATGGTGCTCCAAGCCTGACATAGTTTAAACGGCGATAGTGTAAATGGTGTTTACTCACTGTTTATGGGTTGTTGTTCTTTATGTTTAGCCTTAAGGGATGTCAGATGCATTGTTTTACTGCAGTGGTTCTCAGTGTGGGGATTAGGACCGCCTTGGGGGCCAGAAGATGAATAGGGGGTTTCGTAAGATGAAAAAGTCATATTTATTTCTATGATAAATGCTTTGTGAAACAATGAATATTTAGACTCCTCCAATTCATCAAGTCAAAAGGTAAAATTAAAATCATCCTTTTGTATTACAGTTCGCCTTTTATGTCTGTGCCTGCATGCATTGGGGATGGGGAATATGAATCCTTTTGTTTTCAGGAATTGGAAGCAGGACAAGAAACCAACTTTTGTTCTGTCCATTTGTCACAGCAGCTGGCAAATCGTAGCGGGTTTCATTACTTTAGCAGCTTGCTAGATTTGTCTAGAACAGAACAGAACAGAACAGGACGTCTCAGTGATGGCTGGTCTAACTGGTAGACAAGTGTATCAGCCAGGGAGAAAATGTACCCACATTCGGCTGGTGGCTAGTAGTAATTGCTCACCCTGATTCCTAGCAGGGATGTGATAGTTCAGTTTTTTGTCAGGATATCAGGTTTCTTTTGAACATAAAAATTTGATTAATTTCAAATACAAGACTGTTGTTTTCCTTCTTTTGTCTTGCTTGTTTGTGCTCCTGATCAGTTGAACACCTGAGAACCACATGTCCATGGCATTCCTTATGTTTTTCTTTACTGTTTACTGTACAGATGCAGGTGGAGCCCGACCATGTGGTGTCTGTGAGACTGATCCTGAGACAGCCGTCCTCTGCCTGGCTGACCTTCAACCTCGAACAGATCAAAATACACCCTCATGTGGCACCGGTTAGTTTTAACTTGTAACTAAATTGTAGACCTGCTGTGACCAAAATAAACTTTTATGTAGATGCTGGTGAGTAACAAGTAAACTGAAATGAATCACACACTCAGTGTGATCAAACTATACCCTGATGGAGTGATGGCGTGCCAGGTAGTAAAAGCTAAACTTAATGAGATCAAAATATGCCTCCAAGTAGAGCTGGTGAGTTTTAAACTGTAACTAAACTGTGGACTGTAAACAAAATAAGCCAGGGGAGCAAAGTAACTTTTCAGTCAACAGGTTAAAGTGATGATTGGGCACCTGCCATAGTGGCTTGTTGTGTAGACATTTATCAACCACAGTCAGCATTTATTAGTATTAAGCTAGTGGGAGATGTTCATTTCCCACCCTGCATTAGTGTGGTAAAAGTGCGCGCTCATGTAGAGCGGGTTACTAAAGGCTTAAGTATCTTTCAGAATAGAGCACACTGAGAACTACTTGGCTATGTATGGTGTAAAATTGGCACAAGCTATGGTATGCAGTGCTATCTAATGCAGACTGTATGGAGAGATATGGATGTATTGTGTGTGTCCCATCAAAAAGGGTGAGGTGGTCTCGGGTTCTGTGTATCTCTAACCCAATCTAAGGAGGCATACTCCCCATTTCCCCTTTTCTTTACATTATTCATTGTGCTGCCTGCACAGTCAGCATAGTTGATATCAGGGCTTGTTTTCTTCCCTTCAGAAGAAGTTATTTGCTGCCATTCACTCTGAAAAACAACTTCCACAAATGTGAAAGTTGCCCTAAGGTGATAGATAATCTATCACAGTATAATCAATCTAGGTAATCTATCACGGTAAACATGAAGCCTTAATGTTGTTTTGTCAAGAGTTTCAGTCTTATCATAATGTTTTGGGCTCAAGTTGAGTGTTTTCATATCAGAGTGTGCATCACATTACACTCTGCTTACCATCAATCACCTGACACCCACAGGAAAATGGAAGTCTCCGCCAGGAAGTAATCCCTCAAAAACATGTTGCCTCACAAACTTTATTGTTTGCCTTGTCTTTTAATTTATCCATTTAAGGGTTTGTTCACATAACACATGTTTGGAGTTTACTCCATTTCGATTTGTTTGCGCAACAAATAGCCTAACTGCAGCGTTACCCAGTGTTCCTCCACCGGACGCAAATCCGACACGTGTTTTACTCACGGGTCTCACGCAACAGATAAACTCTCATTTTAATCGATGCAGCTGTCTGCACCGGCTCCATGTGGCTCGCGTCTCAGCTGCGACTCATGGGCGCAAACGGCACCTGAAGCATTTATTTATGCTTCAAGTCTATTTTTTCGACAATACTCACGCATACGCGAGGGATTCCCAATAAAAAGGCACTGAATTAATACATTTATCTACATTTTGCAACCCTAAGCTGTTATTTCAAACTTCATGGGTTTACTAAAATTTACTATATATTTTAAGGTTTTATCTTATCATTTTAATTACTAAACATGTAGATAAGTGCTCTTCTTCTGTTTACAGCTGGCACTGTCCGCACAAAATCAGCGAATTAAACTATGTATTTATCATATCAGCAGGCTTCCTAAAATGTAGACTACAGCAAAAAAAATAATAAACAAGGCTATGGTAACATATTTTTTATAGCTACCACAGACAAATTGCTTTTATAAACAGTAGCCTATAGCTATATGTTTGAAATGCACAGACAAGACGGAACTGGTATAGACAGTCGCTTCAGTGTCACGTGAACACTGTCGTCTCGCGAGCGCGACGCTGACGTGACGTTATCGATCTAGACACCCAGTTAGGAGTGACAACGCAATCTGAACCAACCAGAGGAAACAACCCCAGAATGCATTGTTTTATGGGTACAAGGAGATGGATGTTGTCATCCGATAGCCAGCAGTTACTCATGCTTGGAAAGCCTAACATAACAAAATGAACCAATGGCAAACTTGGTCAAGATGAGGTAAAATTCTTGGTACCTGCAAAGGAAGTCAAGCTGCAATCTGGACTGTTTATATTCTGTTATTTCTGTATTCTTAATTGGCATGAGCACCAGAGAAGGTATACTATGGCAACCAGCACAACCATCATGCTAAAGTTACAAGCACTGGAATCAGATTTGTTTTGATTCCACCACCAAAATCCATAACCTGGCAGGATGACAGATTATCAAACCTCTGTCCAATAAATGAGCTACTTTTGAGTCCATGTGACTGTTCTTTACACACCCTGGTTCTGTAAACAAACCAAATACAAAAATGCAACAAAACAAAACTTTTCCACTATGGACTAAAGGGGAAAAAAATGGTAGGTGTGACTCCTGAACTCAGACTACAATTGATGCTCCTCCTTCCAGGACCCAGAGAGGGAGGTTTCTGATTGGCTGTCTGACCTGACCCTTGTTGACCAACACCTTGATCTGGAGGTACACATTTTATTAACTTGAGACAGTGAGTGCAAGCGTGCATGCATGCGTGCGTGTGTGAGCACATGAGTACAGCCTGACTGCCTGTATCTCTGACATCTGTCTTCCTGTGTCTCAGGGTCTCCCAGACCCTCAGACTGTATCATCCAGTATCCAGCAGATGTGGGCTCTAACTGAGGTGATGCAGACCAACCAGACCACCGCCTCCATCGGACGCTTTGACGTGAGTCAGACACACAACATAAACCCTGGTACCAAAACAGGAACTTATGTAGAAGTAAAACTAATAGCCCCCCCGAACTACCACTACAAAATACTACAAATGTTGATCTCTCTGTGCCTTACCAGACACAGCTGATATCAACAGTGAGATGCCCCAAGATGATTGACAGCACTTTGCTTTTCTCAAACATGACTTAAATCGTCAAACATAACAGCAAATGCCTCCTTTCTGGTGCTTCTAGGCAATTAAAAGCCAACACATCTCCACACAAAACACAAGTATATGACACCCCACTGTCATCGCAATACAAACCTTTTACAGATTCAAACAAGATGTCGTATTCATGTGTAGTCATGCATTCTTTGAAGTTCTTTGATCTTCAATCTCGTCACTGTGCGTTCCCCTTGCTAGATAAGAGGAAGTCGTATACTGTGGTTGAATAAAACGTTTTTTTAAATGTGGGAAAATAATATGATTTTTCTGTGTTTTTCAACAGGTGGATGGCTGCTATGATATCAACCTGCTCTCCTTGACGTAACATGGGCAGATGCACTATTCTCACTGTGTGGGGGCCTTGTGGACTGCAGTATATGGAGAAGCAACTATGTGCATCTAAAATCATGTGATATAGATAGGTATGGAACCAAAGGGAATAGTTGCCAAGTGGAAGAAGGAAAAAGGATTATGCGTTGACAGCATGGTCGTCCACAGACCACAGAGCCACTCTAGCAGTGACAGTGAATGGCAGTTAGATGTCTGCTGATTGTGACAACTTCAGCAGTGGCCAGCGAGACGACTGTCACCTCATGACATCTACCCCATTTAGCAAGACTGACAGTTTTCACTTTCTGGCCAAGTCGCAAAGTCAAAAACCACTATGTATTTAAGCTCATATTCAGGCATGTGGTCTACACAGTGAGGTGATTTTTTTTGTTTTTTAATAGTTTTAGGGGGAAAATGTGACAAGTTCTGCCTTTGCAGCTTGGCTAGAAAGTGTCAACTGCACTTAACCTTGACTGATGCAGATTTTACTTAAATTATAACTCAGCAATAGTACTCAAAATTCTGCTTACTCTCTGGCATTGTATTAAATACAAGTTTTGTTGCCTCACATTATATTATTGAGCATCCTACTGTATGGGAAAGCACTGGGAGCTAATTGTGGGCCACAATGGCTTCACTGGCATAATCAAACTTATCGAGGCATAACTCTTAAATAGAAAGATATGTGGAGAAGTAATTGGAATGGGCACCAAGCCAATATTATTTTGGGGTGTACTGTATTTAAATGTCCGCCATAGATTGTTACTAATTCTCTGCATTTGGCACTTAGCTCAATCATCCAGCCATTACTTAAGATTCATAGGGCTATGAAAATAATGAGATATTGGGTTATATTTCATATGAATCAATGGGTTTTGTTATGGGACTGTGTTTAATCTCTTAACAGCTTTTTAATGGTCATGCTTTGTCAATGCCCCCAGCCCCCGGTTTCCTTAAGTATGAGTTGGGATTGAAAATGAGCCGTTGGCTGACTTCTGTTGAGGTCCAGCATGACAAGTTGCAATATGTTTTAATGATCCCAAGTCCCAGGAGAGGCTTCCAGGTCGAACAAGGTCAAAAAAAAACTGCCACTAGCCCTTACTTCAAATTGATATGGTTATGTAAAACTGATATTTTAATACCCTATTTATCATAAAGACATACATCATCAGTTTCTGCCTCAGACAAGTTTGAATGTAGAAAAATGTTACTAACATGCAAGAATATGCAAGCAGTAGTTTGTCTGTTATACACCACTTGGTGGCAGCAGTGGATTATTTAAGAGGAGGTGTGTGTGTGCATGTGCGTGTGTGTGTGCACGCACGAGTGCGAGTATGAAGAGAGAGATGGGCAGAAGTGTACTTTTACAGAATTGTATGTTTTGCCGTTTGCATGCCTTGCTGATCACATGTCAATAAATGCAAATGTTCTGTGCTCTGCTACAGTGCCTGCCTGAGCAGCTGTCATCAATACTGAACATTCAGGATTCATGAGGGAATATACATTTGCTCTACTTAGGATATATCTGCTGCTGGAAAAGATCTCCCCATAGCACTTCTTAAAATAAATCAGCCAGTGTGCTTATTTTACTTACTGTGCAGAACAATATTGAAGACTCTCAGGAGGCTAACTTACCAACGCTGACTGAGGGAAGGAGGACAAGGTTTTTTATGTTTCTACAGAGAACATACTAATCAGAATATCTTCACTCGCCAGACGCCAACTACTGCAAACTCATGCAGAAATTTGTCATGGTGACATCGGTGCGGAGACGTACTGACATACATACATTTGATCCAGTCATTCTGTAGCTCACAGAAAAGATTATGTTCAACTTTGGATCTTCATGGAATGTGAATACATAATGTATTGAGGATTATCTTGGTTTAAAAAATCACTGAGAATATTAGTTATTTAGTTAGTTAGCAATATTAAGTAATTTGATTTATGAGGCTAAATGGCATTGCAGTGCGTATTCAGTGTCCTTGGGAAAGATATCCTCCCTTCACAGTAATGTTGAAATTAGACTGAATTATTGAAGTAATGAAAATCATTTTGTCCTGAGTTTCTGGCTGAATAGAACATCCGTATGAGAGACTGTTAATCCCGTATTTACTATCTGCTTGGCTTCGTCATTACATCCTGGATGAGGTGTGTCTGTCGTCGTGGTTGTGTGCTTTTCTACTTTTCCCAAAGCCAAGGTATTTTCTCAACTGTTCAATTCAAATCAATTGTTCAATTAGGGGAATTAATTTTGAACACAGTGTTTAAACGAGCACATAGAAACAAACAAACCCCCACATCATTATCCACACAAACAAACAAGTGATAGATTGGTTGAATCTGTCAGAATGTACAGTGGGACTGAAGGAGAAGAAGAAATCCACACCAAGTACTCTGACTGATGGTGGTCACTGAAAGGCCGTTACGAATTACAAGGGCTTAAGCTTTGGTGAGTGTATGGGATGTTGCAGGCTGACTGCCTTGGAAGCTGTGATCTCTGAGGCAGTCTCCAGCAGTCTGGACTCCACTATAGGGCTGAATAGGGCTAGTCAGGACTTTGCTTTATTTGTTACTCATTCATCCAAATCGGTATGTCTATGAATTGTTGTTGCATCTCATTTCTTAGCACAAGTTTAGTTTAGTCAAAGACACAAAGCAGGATTACCTTCCAGCTTGTTCGTCAAGGATAACACAACAAAGATGTCTACACAAGATGTTTTAGAAGACATTTTAAAAAGAACTTGTTCATTGGCTTACACCGCTGTGATTGCTCTGTCTTTCTCTATCTCTCTCTGTAGGAACCAACCTATCTGATGTCTGCTTTATTTTCTCTCCAATCTTTCTGCTTTCCTTTTGAAACTCATTTTTACTCTGTCCTTTTACATCCCATTTCCACACAAGATGATTTGTTAGCTGGACTACAGCTTCACACGGGCCATCTGGGGGTTTGCTGGATACAGCTTAACTCACTGGCATTGCTAACTCTGTCTATGCACATTAGCATTACAAGGCT
Source organism: Beryx splendens (assembly GCA_900312565.1). Taxonomy (NCBI): domain Eukaryota; kingdom Metazoa; phylum Chordata; class Actinopteri; order Beryciformes; family Berycidae; genus Beryx; species Beryx splendens. The sequence continues at coordinate 1,576 of OMOV01096878.1, read as the reverse complement.
GTTAATTCCTCTCATTTTACAATCTGTTAAAGAGTACAGACAGCCAAATATGTAAAAGCCAGCCATGCTAACACAGACTAACAAACATACAAATAAATTTGGTTCATAGATGCGTGACTTGGAGAGGAATCTACAAGCATGTACACCGCTTGGTTTTTTTTTCAGCTTAGCCCCTCTTCTCCACTTGTATGCACCATATATTTTCAAGTGAATGAAAAGTGCTGCTGAGGCTTTTCTATGAACAGGCTGAATTGTCCCCGTCTCTGGGAATCATGATGAAAGGGGTGTTCAAGCTGAATTGGAGAGTGTGTGTATGTGTGTACCACATACACACACGCTCCATACCACTCTCCTACCGTCTATGCATTTGCCTGTATGGTGCTGTATATGCACTGTTTTCTCCTCAAGTGCAACATTCACAGTCTTTGAATAATGTCAGCGTGAAATCAGGAACCTGGGAGGTAAGCAGAGGAGAACAGCAGAGAAGCAGAGAGAGGGAAAAACAAAACAACCCTCCCATACAACAACTAAAACACAAGGGACATAACATAGAGGTTTTACAGTGTTTTGGACACTTTGTGCACAAATGTGTCTGCTTATCATGCAAAGTATCGACCATTAGCCTCATGTACATGTGGACTTGGGTTCTCGTGTAGGTGCATGGTTTTGATTTTTGGCCGTCTTGGACAGGACCATAATCTCGCTGCCAGAGGCTTGAGGATTGCAGATTGATCAATACCACTGACTCAATGATTACTTCGTCAGGTGCTGAGATGTTTGATTTCAAAACTCACTTTCCAGCCAGTTTTCTTTTATTTTCTGATTTGGAACAAAAACGCCCCAGCCATTGGAATTTCAAGACACTAACAATCTCCTCCCCGCGTCATACTTTTCAGCTGCTCAAAGATGGAGGACGATGCTGCGAGTGACGGGCAATTGGAATTGCAAGACTTCAGCTACAAAGCCTCGTTCTCAGGCCAAAAATGGAAATGACAAAGCAGTATTATTACAGTATTTTGCATTGATTCCTCTTCACTGGACGTTTCTGCATTGCTCACCAACACATGTATAGGAATCTGCATTTGATGGTTACAGTATGGTGCAGAGAAATATTGACAACTTAGTATCACAGCACAAACTGACACACTCAGTAGCAGTTTTTGAGCAAAACCAGTTCGGCAATTGGGCCGCCACTGCATGCAGCTTTGTGATAGCATCATTTACATCTTAAAGAGATCCCTGTAGAAATGTGGTGAATGTGGTGCAGGTGAATTCAAAGCCACCTGTGTTTCAACCTGAAGCTTCCAGCTGGGCTACGAGGGAAATGGGGATGGAGTCAGAGAGAGAGGGGAGTAGAGAGAGAGTTGAAATGGACTGAGAGTGGAAAGAGAGAGTGTGTCTGCGAAAACATGCATTGATTTTCGGGAAAACAGTCATGAAGAAATGGACAAGTATGGAAGGAGTGTGTGCATACCGTGTGTGTGTGTGTGTGTGTGTGTGTGTGTGTGTGTGTGTGTGTGTGTGTGTGTGTGTGTGTGTGTGTGTGTGTGTGTGGGTGTGGGTGTGTGTGTGTGTG
>OMOV01096820.1:0-10006 GCA_900312565.1 Beryx splendens | reverse complement strand
TGCACTAAAGGCTAACAAGAGCCAGGCTGTGCTTGAGAGAGAGACAGTGTGTGTGTGTGTGTGTGTGTGTGCACGTGTGTGTGTGTGTGTGTGTGTGTGTGTGCGTAAGAGGCCTCCTGCCCTCTTCTACCCACACAGGAAGTGAGGTCATCTCATAGCACTGTGCCGTGCAGAGTGCATTCAGCAAGGGCGACAAGGATCAACGTGTTGGCCAGGAGCCATTTCAAGCCCCCTGGCAACATGTACATACATTGATAAATTACATTGAATTACCATAGATTTCAAATAGAAGCTTTAGGGACTGTGCTTATTTAGCCATAGCGTGGAGTTGGCAGGGGCGATCAAAAAGCAACAACCAAAGCAGAATCCAAAGCAACAGGACCTCACCAATAAAAGAAAAAAATCCATGCCAACCTAAGCAAAAAATTTCCCTGGATTTCATGCACTAGTTAGACGTGTTCCACATGCTCTAACATTTCTTCACAGCCCACAGGCGAAGGTCTTTCTTCGGAGACAATTGAGGAAGTTCCTTAATTCTCGACAATGTAAATTCTACGTCTTTTTAGGAGTGAAACGTGAGACAAGAGACCAACAATAAATCACATCCCTGTTTAGAGCAGGCGTCTGGCACAACTGGCCGACTTCAGCTCCCCAGACCACCACCTCCTCCGCCGCCGCCTCCTCCTCCTCTTCTCTCATGCTCTCCATCCCTCATGCCTGTTAAAGGCTTGTCCTGCAGGGCCTGGATGCACTTGTGTGGTACAACAACAGAGAAACCGCCCAAAGCTCTTAACAGCTCTTCCTCTCCACTTCCTCCCTCCCTCCATCTCCACTGCTACCACCACCAGCTCCTCTCTCCCTCTCCACTCTGCTCTGTCTTTCCCAGCTGCACCGGCGAGCTGTTCCGTATGAACTGCTGCCAGCTGAAAGCCTGCTACTCCTGTGAGATTGCTATTACTCAGTGCAAGCGGGGCTCTGCGTAGCCAAAGGGCTGCTCTCCGAGCTGTAGATCTCCATGTTGTGACTTGTCAACACGGGAAAAATCGTTACCAAGGCTGAGGCACTTCCATTCCACACAGAGGGGGTTCTGATTGAGACCAGGCAGACAGGCAGGTACTGTAATGGAGGTATCAGGACAACTGCACTCACGCCTGATTTTGTGCTACAGAGGATTCTCTCCTTAGAGAAGGTTGCTTTGAAGCGATTACATAAAAAATTGTTATAAGAAGAAAATCAATATTTCCAGAGTGAATTTCAACTCATGTAGTTATTGAAGTTGCAGAAAATAATTTGTAATTAAATGCTGCCCATTTGGTTTGCAATGCATACCCACATAGAAACCCCCTCCTTTACTTGCCATCTGTATTGAACCTTTAAAAAGTTGAATATTCCAGTTTACATAATTACGTTCTGCCTTAATGTTTGAAATTCCACTTAAGCGTAGCATAGCGTACCAGACTTGATTTTGCAAAGATGTCCAGCAGACTAGTCAAACCACAAACTGGATACAGCTAGGTTGACGGAAGCTTAGCGGTTTCATTAAGTAGCCTTGCTATCTGTCTAGTTAAAAGCAATGGTAAATGAAAGCCCTTCACTGCCAAACTCACTACGTATGTGATAATCATATTCATATGTTATAAACTGTCACTACGTAAGCAACATAGGGTTTTTTTTGGGCTTCTTTGACACAAAGTTGCTTTGTCACAAACTTTAGCAAAGCAACCTAAAGACACACATTAGACTTCTAGGAGCTGAGCAGCCAACTCGATACATAGGCCTACATGTACATTTGAAAAATTAAACACATTACATCAGCTAGTATCCAATATCCAGGTTCCCCTCCAGTGACCTCAAACATTTTTGTTAATAACGCTTTGAGAGGAAAATCATTGATTTACAAGGCAAAATGAGAGCGACAACGACGAACTGAAACAAGCACAGCTGTGCATCTTCACCCGTATTCTCCTGGCGCATGCATGAATCTCATTCTACTGAGATTGTGACTTGTGGAAATCATTCATCATTTCTGAGATGTGTGTTTTCAGAGGTTGGAAATTTGTATAGGGCAATGGTGTCTCTGGAGGAGGCCCTTAAATAACAAGTGGATATGATAATTACAATGTTTTTTCGGTGAGGGGGATTTCCGAAGTCATTCCTATGTTTACTGCACTAGTCTAAGGCCTCGTTCAGACTGCAGGCAAATCCGATTTATTTCTCAGATCAGATCTTTAAAGACAGACTGTCCGCACTGTTATTTGCAAGTGATCAGATCGGATTTGTGTGTCCAGACATCACCAACCTATCTGCATGGGTTGCTGCGGTAACGACGTAGGCATCAGTACGCCGGTGACGCGGCTAGCTCCGGTAGCTTCCTTCCAGCTTGTCCTGTACAGAAGCCTCCCCCCCAAAGTGCTAGCAGACAATTTATTTCAGCGTCTGTCCACGGACTGTTGTTCTCCGTATTGTCCTCCAAGTTCTTTCTTTGATACCGCTCTCTCTGCTGCACAGCCGCTCTGATGCACTTCCGTCACACTGGATTTGACGTCATCGTTGTGTCGCGTTGCGAGTGACGCAAAAGACACTTTGAAATCCGATTTGAGCGACCAGAGCGTCCGGACTGAGACGCATCTGTAGAAATCCGACTGGAATCGCATTTCAAACCACCTTTCAAATGCGGTTTGGATCCGATTTGCAAAAATCGGATTCCATGTGGTTTTTTGCTGTTCAGACTTGAGAAAATCAATCTGGCTACAATCTGGATATGCCAAAAATCTGGCATTTGGGCTGGCAGTCTGAACAAGAAGCGGCCTTGTGACTGGAAGGTCTCTGGTTTAAATTCCTCTGCTCCGGGGCTGAGAAACTCTGGGTAGGGAAGGTGAATGAGCAGTTCCTCTCCTTCAACAACTACTGTTAAGGTGCTGCTGAACAAAGTACTTAACCCCCCAATTGCTCCAGTGGAGTTGCTCAGCAGCCAATGCTGGAAGACTGCGGTTGTACTCGACAGCTCCCAGATGTCTACCTGTATGAATGTGAAGCATGATGTCACTTCACATTCATCCGTGCGTGACCATAAAACCTTACCTGGATAAATATAAGACAAATAGCTAGGGTACTCAATAAAACTAGGTACTAGGCAGGCGCCTGCACTTACATGATCAGTCAACTGACAACTTCATGCGTTAGCCTAGTTCTATCCTGTCGGTGCTTAGGCAGGCTAGCTGTCTGGAAAACATGTCACAACAGACGCTATATCTAATGTGTTGTGTGAGAAAAATGTACGCACAAAATCAAATCAAGTGTTCAAATGCAACATGCAAAAGTTATTGTGAGACAAGTATGAAACTTTACACGTTAGCTCATTGAGAGTTTTGATTCTTGACGAGCATTTAGAGTTAAGTTGTGTAAAACCTGCAGCTTATCACTGACACACAGATAACCTCACTGTCTGTGTGGCTTCTCAACCGTCTGATGGAGCAAGCAAGGTAACATTTGGGTATTGGTATTGATCCCAGCCCTGAGGCTTGGCCACTTCTTTGAAACCAGGCCCATTAAACCTTACCCAACTAACTTCTCTTAGTTACATCAGCCTCAGTGCTTCCAATTACAATCAGTTCAATTATCTGTGAAGTCACTGATGGATTGTGCGAGTCCAGTTGGGCCACTGAATATGAACGCTCACTGAATACAGGTATCTATGCTCTCTATGTCAGTGTATGGTGAGAGAGGCATCCACCACCTTTCCCCTGCCCTTTAATTCATTTCTAAGTGAAAGCCTGTGTATCATTATTCGCTTGAGCTCCACTCGGCCGACACCGCCAGTGCACCCAAGCCCCATCAACTTGAGGGGGACGTGGCGGTTGTGGGGCGGGGGATTCTTGGCAGAAATTCCCCACAAATTTGATGCCAAGAGCGAAATGGAAACCTCCTCTCATTTTCCTTTCCCCTTAATCCAATGTTTTCAAGCCCCAGCCCCGCCAAGGTCATTATAATCATAGCAAGTGGAAGGGAGCCAGTGACCCGCCATTACGGTAAGGTAGAGAGCCACCCAGACAGTCAACCATTGGCTGGTGAGAGGGAGCACAAGTCTGTGTAGAAAGGCTCAAAATCCCTCCATTTCAAATGTAGATAACCAGTTGAGGAAGGAGTAGAGGACAAATCTCCCTCCCAATACACTTCAGGTTTTGCCCGTTATGATATGGTCTCACTCAGCCTGTATTTTTAGCATACTCCTACACTCATTAAGATTTTGAGGACAAGTGATAAGAAATGTTAAGGTTGATTAGGAAAATCCATATAGTGTGCATATACTCTGTCAATATTGGCATATAGTGTGCCAAAACATGGAGCATGTTTAAAAATAAAAAAAAGTTAGATTATCCTAACTCAGCGTGTCATTTTTGTGAAATCATAAATGAATAGGCACAAAATATTACAAAGGTCCTGTCTGCTATTTAACCAGGCCTACCTTTTAAGAGTGAGTAATAAGGCAACAGAATTACACAAACAATAACACACACCAAGGTCATAAAGAATGGCAGTTTTCATTGTGGCGCCAAAGGTCATGTTTACTTGTCAGAGTGAAGGCGCCATACTGTACTGTGACCTCCATAGCCAGCTTATGTACCCACACACACATGCACGGGCACACACACACACACGTTCACATTCACGTGCGTGCCCACACACACACACATTCGTGTGGTCTCCTCCCACAAGCTATGCCATAGACAATTTGTTAAGACAGTACACACTAGGCTACAGAACCCATATATCTGGGTCTGTGCTAAGATAAAGCACCTCTAGCATTAAAGCCAGTGTATTAGCTTGCCCTTTTCCACCACAGATGAAGAGATTTGAAGCTCGATATTGTGCTTGTTGGCTGGCACACTACCAAGGTGTTGTTGGCTGAATAATGAAAACACACAGACTGACAGCGAAAGGCGTGAGGTGACACTTCCATTCTAGAGTGGGAAGATCCAAAACAAAGCGCAAAAAGCTGTTGACAAATTCATACTTCTCGATGACAGTTTGATGATTGAAGAGGAAAACAACTTCTAAATCAGAAAAGGGCTTTCATTTAAGCCCAGGGAGAGAGGTACGGCTTCAGTACAGTGTATACACAGGGGGACATGCTTTCAGATTCCTGGTTGCTGCAGGCCCATTACGGAGCGGCTTAATTGCACAGTTAACACTGTGCAATTGGTATGTATGCTCAAAAGATGAAAAACATTTGATTTTATGTTTGACTGATCAGAAATATAGCAAAGAGGCTGTGCCAAATGTGTTTTTCCACTTCTGGAGTGGGTTCCATGTGATACACATACCCAAATTGGCCGAAACCAGGAAGTAGCAAACCTCATGAAATGTTATTGCCATATCTTGAATTTATTTACTCTTTTCAGATGAATTACAAACCATAATCAAACGGATTTAGCCTATTCATACTTTTACATGTGAAACCAATAAAGTCTATCCTTTGTATATTTTAGTCATTATACAGCAGGGCTTGTTTTCCATAAAGGCCAGCTGTGGACGTTTACCTTTAGGGTACATTTGGTATGGAATGGACATTCAATTGCTATTGCTTAGACATTGCTTAGACATAATGCTTAAGTGGGCACCTCAGTTGCTAAGACACACATCTTTCTGTTATACAGATGCACTGTTTCCCTCACTTCTACTTTATTTTCAGACTACTGGCCCATATCAGAATAATATCCTGAAAATCTGAGAATTGCTTGTGTTAAAGGGATTAAAGGGATAACATGTCATGAAATCCTACACAATGAGTCAGTCCAATTAACCAAGACTAGAAGACATGTATGCTGCTGCTGCGTATCAAAGTATCAGCGGGCCCATTATGATGATGTGCAAGGGTACAAACCCACTGGACATATTTTTTACAGGAGAAATCACAAATTGAGTAGTTGAACGTCACCACGTAACAAGGTAAATGCAGGAAGACGGACGCCTGGTGTTACACTTGTAAGTAACGCAGTACACCATGCATTTCATCATTTCCTGATACGCTCAATTAAACACATCCTTTTGGTAAACAATGAGGAAAACAGTAGAAAATCATTGCACAAGCACCCTAACAGGAGCCTCGATATGCAGAGTGTCTGAAAGAAAGGCTGCAAAGGGCTAGATCATGACCCTGCTCTATGCAGTCCAACCAAGTGGCTAACATACTCCGTCAGTAGCATATCAGTGAGGGCTGACTGTCCAAATATCACTCACTCTCTCTCTCAAACACACACATGCACGCACACGCACACACTCAACTGCACCCACTCTCACCCAGTCTCCACCTCTATGCCTCCCAGCCAACCGCTGCAATTTCCCAAGTTCAACCCTGGGTCAAACACCTGAGCGCTAGATCAGTGAATATTAAAATATAGATATACATTTGTATTGTTTTTGTGCATTGTGTATAGCTATACTAATTAATCTGTGGATGTGCATTTGGAAAAAAAGGTTCAAGTGCAGGTGCTCATCTGTTCTTGCTCAAACTGTTTCATGTTTAAAAAAAAAAGATACATGTATGTCAGCAAACTATGATAAAAGAGACAAAGTGGCTTTTGATCATGGCTGGTTATGCTGAACAGCTGGCATTGTTTGACATTTAAGAAATGAAGAAGATAGTGTCATAAGACAAATGCAGTAAGTCGTCGTTGATTTAAGATTAATCACTCAATTATTCGTGACATTTGCATATCAATATGACTCATTAAGCTGTTTACTTATGCATGTATTGAGCACAAATGTTCCTGAAGAGCAAAAAAAATGTCACACTCTGGTAATTCCTTTAATAATCGTTGTCATTGCCCACATCCACCTAAGCAATCCTCTAGTGGCCGTAGTGTGTCACTGCAGCTTTTCATTATTTGGACTGATAAAAGCACAATACGAACATCCAAGCTACGTAGGGTCAAATGCACAAAAGTAAACCGACCTCCCTCCAAAATCCACTAGACTGGATTTACAATCGGTGGCTGCTGCGGCACACATTTTTAGAAAAAACACGCAGGAATGAATTACTGTCATTTCCTTTTTCTAACCGCGTTATTGATCGTAGTCTGTCTGCAATGAATGGCTGCAAAGGGAAGGGGGGAAAAAACCCTGAACTTCAGGTGACCGACCATGGCTCTGACATAGCCTGAATGCAGACTGGGAGGGGTAGAAAAATACCTTTGCTTGGGGAAAGAAAAAAAATCTCTCCACACTTTTTTAAAGTCGACGACAAAACGAGCGCGAACAATTCGGTTCTGTGATTTGGAGCAGAACTGCGAGGAGAAAGTTAGACGTTTATTGCCGGGGAAATGAAGTTTACCGAGCGTTGCTAGATAGCGCTATTGCTAACTAGGAACACTAGGGCATGGGTAGCCAGAGTCTGGCTTGTCTGATCCGACTGACCCTTCATTTTATTGCGGCCAGACTCCCAGATCCTCCCCTTTCTACCCGAAAAGCGACCAAGCTGAAGCGGACAGATAACCGAAAACGCTCGGCCGTTATTTCTCTCACACACAACCGACACATATGCCAACTGACCGCAACCTTTAGAGGAGCTGGACCTTTATCGATTGTACTCTTTAATAAAGCCACGTATCATTTATCCACTCACTGGCTAGCTAACGTTACCCATCGCCAACAACATGGCTGCCTCGCTCGGACCTAAAAAGGGAGAAATAACCTACGCCGAGTCTTTTGTCTGTTTCACCTCTTTAACCCTAAACTACTGCGCAAAACACACGGAGAGCCGTTAAAATTGCACAAATCGAGTGAACGACTTACGTGAAGGCAGGCGCTTGGGTTGCTCCTGCTTCCTCCTTGGCATTTTCCCCCCTTTTTAATCACATTCTCGTCCTTGTTTAGGGATAAGAAGAAAAAAGGTTTTTTCCCATTGAGACTGGAGGCGCCAGTGATGGCAGGGACTTGGTCGTGCACCTGGCTTTGCTCGGTTTAAAGTGTATTGTTGGGGAATGGGAACACAGGCGGAGGAGGTGCCGCTGTTGTTGTTGCCGTGTCTTGACTATGGCTGCTCTCGGTGCAAGTGTGTCTCCGAGCCCCTAACTAACACTAATGCAGGGATCAAAGGGCAGCAACAGCAGAGCAGACACACGCGCGCACGCACACACACACACACACACTCACACACACACACACACAACTCTCACACTCGCGCACACACACACACAAACACACACACACTTCCGCGCACGCACACATTGGAGGAGCTCGCCCCCGAGAGCAGCGTACGGACAAGGTGCCCCCAAGCTTTCAGGGTGTATTGCTGAAAATAAAATATATTTGGGGAAAAAAGGATGATATTCTTTAATAAATAGTAAACTGACGATATTCATAGACTCAATCTATATTAATGGAATCAATTTGATTTCCTTATTAAGGACATTATAATAACGGTTACAGGCTATTTCATGCAAGTGATGCAAAGATGGATGGACATTTCAATTTGAAACGGTGAAATAAAGGCAGCAGATGCATAATATGACTGAAGCATTATCTAGCATAATACACTATTTTTCACAATTACCAAATCTTTCTGATGAATGAAAACAATTAGCCCGTAGTAGTATGGTCAAATTTAAATATTGAAACAAAATATTAGTGGGCTAATATTGAATGGCCCATTTAATTTTCACACAGGTTTCCAAATTTGCTATATATGATGCTGCTATATTATGACTAGTACTAGTGTCATAAAATACACAATATTAGCACTTTATCATTAGAGTAGCCTTCAGAATACATCTTAAGGATCTTGATGAGTGTAAAGAGATAGATTAGCCTACATTATAAATTACTGGCTTATTTACAACACACGCTGCCAATTCATCATGATCCAATTTAGGCTGCACAAAGAAAAAATATAGAATAAAATCAGAGATTAACAGCTTTAGTTCTTAGTAAAATTATTCATCACAGTAACCCAAAATTATGAATTTTAACTCTGTTGATTTCCCTCAACGCACCCCCCCACCCCCATCTCACACACACATACACACATGTCCTCCTGCTGCTAATGCAAAACTGCCTAGTGAGTTGTACCTAGGATTTGTCCATTTAGAGGAAAAAAACGAAAATATCTGTAAAAAGTATATTGCTTTAAGAACCAGTAGGCCTATTGAAACTATATTAACAGGTACAGGGCAATAACAGGTGTCAGTGTGAGAGAGATGTCCAGCAATATCCAACACGGTGCAGTCGTCTCCTCATCAACACCGAGAGACCAAAACTGGCCAGAGCTGAATCCTCCTCCCTCTCAGCTGGGTGTTGGGGCTTTTTCACAGCGCAGGCTGTCCCCCACTCCCTGCTGTTGGACTCCTCCAGGCTGTGTTCTGTTGGCCTGCCGCGTTCTTTCACACCTCGGCCGTGTGTGAGGAGAGCTGTGTCTTCATCCCTCCATCCTTCCATCCTCCCGTCCTCCTCCTGCCATCCCTTCCACCCACCCCCAGCAGAGGCGCAGGAGGCTCGTTACCGTGGCAATTAGTGAAAAGCCCAAATTAGCCCTCTTGGCTGTCCACAGGTGACAAAGACACTTTGCATTTCTGCTAATTAGGAAACAGAACAACATGATTAAATGGGTCTATCAGGATGAGAGTGGACAAACATGTTCCACAAATAGACATAGGACAGCTACTAACCTTTAAAAGGGTTAGATATTATTATTGCATCTCCAGCATGAAAGGATTAAGACATCTCATTAGGATTGCGGAGAGGACAATAATGGATTGTGATATTGAATACTACAATAGTCTACATTACAATAGACGTATTGCTGTTGAAAATTGTGTTGGCGTATGATAGTGAAGATTCTTGAATGAATTTTCACTCAACTACAATGTACTACTGAAATGCAAAAAATCACACTTTTATTTAAATTTCCTGTTAGTGGCATAACACATGCGTGTGTGTGTGTGTGTGTGTGTGTGTGTGTGTGTGTGTGTGTGTGTGTGTGTGTGTGTGTGTGTGTGTGTGTGGGTGT
>OMOV01096817.1:0-15931 GCA_900312565.1 Beryx splendens | reverse complement strand
TGAGCTGAAGACACAAAGAGCGAGAGAGGACACCAATTTTTAAAAGGCCTTTTAAAAATTGTTGTCCTCTCTCGCTCTTTGTGTCTTCAGCTCACGTACCGACCGGAACGCTCTGACAGCCAACACCGCACCCAAGAGGAAAACGATGACTCCCAGAACGCCGAAGAGCCCTCCGGCGATGTCTGTCCCGTGGAACTGGCACTCGAAGCCCTGGTGCCCTTTACTCTTGTAGAGCTGCTCTCTCTCCTTGCAGACGGCGTTGTCGTAGGTTTCCTGCAGCTTGATGAAGTAGAAGGCCAGCGCGGGGACATAGCCCAGGCTGATCAGGAGGTTCAGCAGGGCCTCGCCCAGGAGCACGGGGGGCCAGCGGTAAGGCACCCTGAAAACCCCCAGGGCGAGCATCACGCAGGCGTAGACCATCAAAACCCCGCCGCAGGCCATGGTGAAGACGTACGGAGGCCGCTTGAGCTGGTGAAACAGCTGGTCCAGCTCCTTCACCCGGTCTGCGTCGGCCCCGGTGAAGGCGTTCGCTCCACCGTAGTAATAATGGTAGAGACCTCCGAGGCTGGCGAGGTCACGGTAGCCCCCAGAGTTGCTATACGGCACGCCTGCACAGATGACTATGAGCAGATTCACAAACACCTGCATCACCTGGCAGAGACCTGGGGCAGAGGATCAACAGGGTTTCATCTTTTTGATTGTTTCTACAGAATTTGTAAAAATCATGAGGCATAGTACAAAGCAATGAAACATAATGGTAAAACAAATCCTGCTCATTTAAGTCACATTTCTTCCTCTCAAACCAGCTCACAGGCTCGGGTGAACCGAAACTGAAAAAATGTTCCCCTCCCGCCTGGGGATCAACTGTGGGAAAAGGTCAGGCAATGGAAGACCAAGCTATCGATAATGTTTTGGTGATGGTTAGCAACATTGATGCAGGTGACGTTATGCTGCCTTCAAGTGCCCCCAGTAAGCACCGTCTTCCCAGTATGGAAGTCATAAACGTGTTTCGCCTTCAGGTTCTTTTATAATAACAAAGTGGACGTTGTAATAAAGACTGTTTTTTTTGGTGGCTGTTATTTTATTTTAGAAATCAAACAGCACAGCGCTACTTCGTATTCCAGCAGCAGACTGAAGAGGAGAAAATGCACATCGATTAGTTTTCATTAATTTTGTAGTAGTAAAAATAGTAAAAATTCAATCAAGTGTGACAATGGACATATATAACAACACTAATTATTCACATAGAATGCCAAATCTCCAAATAATATTAAAACATCACTTTTCACACAATCAATCAGTTGTTGACATGGCCTCAACGTCTCCTAAACGTCACTCAGCCATGATGGAAAATGATCACTCCCTTTCCCAGTCGTATACCACTTTGTTGGGTCGTTCACGTGCACTTAACTCATACTTATATTTCCAACGGCACTTGAACGCAACAATAGTAGCGAGAAAGAGAACACTACACACTTTAACATGCCAGCATATCTATGACATTGCTGACAGATCTGTGAGCACGTGAGGCATGTGGACTCTGTCACTGCTGGCTGCATTTGGTTTAGTTTGGGATTTTTTACAGGCAGCATCACCACATCTTCTCTTTCAGTGGTAGAGAAGTCATCAAAAAGCACCCTGACAAAGTGTTTTGTGCGTTGTGTCAGGAGTGTATCCAAATAGCCTCGCACTTAAATACCCATCAAAAAATGTGTGTCTATGGTAGGTCTACTAAATAACAAGTTTATAGTGACCTTATCCTAGTTTATGGTATTTTTTTGATCTATGATGTCATTATAATATTCCAGCTGGATATAATGTATAGATCTTGACTGATATTGATTGGCTGGGAGACGACTGGCAATAAAATTGATTTGTCTGGTGATACACACTCACCAAACACTTCATTAGGAACACCTGTAGGCTACACTTGCTTATTCATGCAATTACCCAGTCAGCCAATCATGTGGCAGCAGTGCAGTGATCATGCAGATGCAGGTCAGCAGCTTCAGCTCATGTTCACATCAAGCATCAGAACGGGGGAAAAATGTGATCTCAGTGACTTTGACCGCGGCATGGCTGCTGGTGCCAGACGGGCTGCTTTGAGTGTTTCTGAACCTGCTGATCTCCTGGGATTTTCACGCACTGCAGTCTCTAGAGTTTACACACAGAATGGTGTGAAAAACAAAAACCATCCAGTGAGCGGCGGTTCTGCGGACGGAAACGCCTTGTTGATGAGAGAGGTCAGAGGAGAACGGCCAGACTGGTTGGAGCTGACAGAAAGGCTTCAGTAACTCAGATAACCTCTTTACAGCTGTGGAGAGCAGAACAGCATCCCAGAATGCAACACGTCCAACCTGGAGGCGGAGGGCACTTTGGTAGCCGGTTGACACTGAGCTGGAAGCTGATACCTGCTCACTGTTAGTATGGTGTTCCTGATAAAGTCTTCGGTGAGTGTATGCATTTCACGATTGCAACTTGGAAATGAATGCTCTGAATTTTGACACTCAACCCTTGCACACATTACGCATTCCCAAAGTCTACAATGCCCATGAACAGGACTGGAGGAAAAAAATATTGTTTTAACTATGTAAAAAGATGAATAAAACATCATAAACCTAAATATTGGAAACTTTTGTTGGTTAATTAAATTTCCTGAGATGTTTCCTACAAGCGAAACTTGTCCCCATAAAGGTTACTTGCCTCTACTTGTTAAGATGTATCTGAGGTTGTAAAGAGCCGGTCTGTGCTGTTGCTCATAATACTCTCCTTCAGAGGGATACACTGAAGACTCTCTGGACCTACGAAGACAAGAGCATTTGTGCTGTGAGATGCAAATATATATATATATATACACATCTCATTTTATATAACCCTGTCACTGAGGGTCTACTGTGCGTGTGCTTGACAGCGAGTGTGGGGGGGGAAGCGTCTGTATAGAAAGTATATGGTCTCTTACAGTCTCGAGGGCCCTTGATGGTGGCGGTCTCTGTTATCAGGCGGGTCCTTGTGAGAGGGAGTTGTCATGTCCCTCTGTCTGCTGGAGAAGTCTTTGTGCTCAGCCCTCCTGTCAGCAGAGGAGCCCCTGTCCTCCCTGTCTCTCCTGCCACGCTCCCTGTCTCTGTCTCGGTCTGGGTCTCTGTCCTGTCTGTAGTCGTCTGGCGTGTCCCTCTCTCTGCTCCTGTGCTCTGCGTACCTGTCAGTCCTCCGGTGTCCGCCCCTCTCTGGCATCTTCCAGTGCCTAGTAAAAACAAAAAGGTCATGGAGATGAATCCTATGGCAGACTCACAGCCAACGTGTATTTGGTTTGCATCTCAAGGACCAGCTGTGGACAGTAACTTAAACTGAAGAATGATTTAATGAGGATAACAGCTGGGTGAAAGGCTTGAGGTTCCTCCACAGTTAGGAAGTTAGTTTGATTTTGTCATTTTCGATTTCCAAGTTGAGTTAATTCTCTACTTTCAAATAAGCCTATAACTGGTTGAAGGCTCCTACAGAAGATAAAGATATATCACGTTATCATTGCCTACCTTTGGATCCCGCACACAACAGAATGAGGTTTTCTTTTTACACCTCGTGAAAACCCCCCCAACTTTTGTAGCTTCCTGTTTGGATCAGAATTTCCTTGGAGACTCCTCCCACCGTTCACCTGTCCTGTGCCACGCCCACTACTTGCGATGCAGGTTATGATCTCGAGGCCTATCTATCGTGAAGTTTATGCTATCATTTTTTTTTAAATTGTTATACTTTTGTCATTGAGGGGACCATGTAGTGGATCTGAACCGTCGCATCGTGCTCTTATGGCACTGTTGAACTGAACAAAACAGTGCAGGCGAAGATTTACAGGTCAACTTCATTCATTCATGTCAAATACTTTTATGGTCATTTTCAGTTTGATCGAAATAACTAAACGTAACACAGGGCATCAATTTCACTAGAAATATAATAAATAATAATAATAAATGCACGAAAGTGTGCATGAGTCTTTGGTTCAAGTTGGGCTCAACTTTGAGAAGGCAAATTTGCGATTCATCCCCCAACCCGGACGTAAACTCACACGATCACGCTTCAACCGTGAAGTTCATGGCAATAGTCCACGATGCGATTTCCGGTTCAGATATACCTTTCAAAATAAATGTCACTTGAAATTGTTGCTGTATACATATCAGCGCACAAGATCAGCTGGAAGGGATTCAGTGTCTTCAGTAAGGCTAATGCTTGCTGCAATGAAGTTTGAACTTGAGTTATCTGGCTGAAGTTATCTGTAGACTATGTGTTCAATGTTAGTCAATTTCAAAAAATAACACAATGGGTAGAATATTGCACTAATGCTGCCACTGTTAGGGGTTCAGTTCCCACTGGTGCCAAACATATCATAAACGTACGCCTATGCACTCACACAGTACTGTAAGGCACGTAAAGGCACCCATCAAATACTACATAAGAGGACAGCCAAAGACATATATTTAATATCAATATGCTGACCAACAGCAATGTGTGCTTGTGCATTTCTTTTTAAAATGAGAGAGAGAGAGATGGTGTTGGATAGAGGGCAAAAAGGAAAATATGGCCTGTCAAGCCTGGCAGGTTGAATCATATGTCCTCCTGGATCATGTGCATCACTTAGCAATTTAGGCATCTTTCAGTCACATTGCAAAATACATGAGACACACATTTTCACTATGTTCAGTAAAACTTTACGGAAACGTTTGTATGAAGCTGTATGAAACTTTAAGGAATCAAGTTTCATTTATGGAAAGTGACAGCAGTGGATGCAATATGGACCCTTTTCCCTATAGGACTCATTTAATATCTGACATTAAGTAAAATCCTGTCCTATTAAGCTACTCAAATGAAATCCATATCACATTTCAAGGACACTTTACGTTTTTCACAGCCATGCAGATAATGTGCGGGCTGGAACGATGCTGAGACACAGCATCCTACATTTGAGCGCGGCTTATTTGAAGTCAGGAGTGAAGACTTTTATTGTGAAGTGGAGAGACACCCTTTGCCGGACGTCGGTGTCGTTACTCTTGGGTTCACGCTGCCACCACTTGACTACAACCGACCGCGCGCTGGCTAGCAAGCGAGGAAGATGCTACACAGAAATGGCGGTGACTGCAAGGGAAGCATGATGTGCTGATGCATTATAAGGATCTAAAACCACGATTGTCAGGACATTGTTGGGAAAATGACAATGATGTCGAAGTAGGACATCTCTTGTAATTGTTATTACAAACCTACAACACCTTCCCGGGAGAGTTTTCATCTTGTCAGTGGAGAAGAGAAAATCTCACCGGGAGCATGGCTTCATACAGCAACCAGGTAACGTTAGCTAGCTAGCAGGCTAACGTTAGCCTGCAAAACAACTGCACGCTGTATATCGATATATGACTCTCAGCTACTCCTCATTTGTAGAATAATTTGACCAGCAATAGTGCTAAACTGCAGCTGCGTTTTGGTTAAGTGTGCGTTTTATAATCTCAAACGTCACATTAGTCGTGTCATTGAAAATGTACTGAAAAGTGCTTGCTAATGCTCCCCTAAGCACCGAAAAGCCTATTTCTCCATTGAAACAGCACCAGCATGGTAACAGGCCCGAAGTGCCTCCATTCAAATTAGCCAGCGGTACTATTTGCTGCAGTTCATTTGGAAATGACAGCTTCATTGAGCTAAATACTTAGGACTCATGCTTTATCTAAAGGCAGCGACACTTAGGTGTGAGGTCCCCTAAGTGTCATTTGTTTGTTAACCCTGAGTAATGTTTGGTGAGACGACTGCTGCGTGTATGTGAATGGCCCACCTGCTCAGTTCTGCGACAGGCCTTGCCCAAGTGCATATTTTCATAACTGGTCATGCTCTGCCGAAGTGCAAATGAGCTCCAGTCTTGGTAGTTTGGGGAAACTGTACCCGTTTTGTGAAATATTTTGAATTGAATAATCTACGGCTCCCAAGCAGTTGTGAACTGGGGGTGTATTAATCTTATTCTGTTATGTTAGCACTTAGCCAGCTAGCAGCGTTGGACAGGTGGTGTGACTAACGCTAGCAGACAGTCGGCTAGCTGGTTAGCTAAATAAAAATGCGACAGTGTGGGCCTTCGTTGATAGGGAATATTTATTTGATCTCGAGACGATTCAGAAATCTGTTTTTGCGCTTGCACGCTGCCGGGTGACTGTCCGTCCCATGTCTATATCCACTGGTGCAACTTAGCTAGCTAGCAAGTTGGGTATTATTTCTGAGGAAGTTGGCCATCATGTGGGCAGGCCCATTTTGAGGTCCATGCAGGCATAGACATGCCAGGTCAGAAGTTCCCAGTTGTTAACTAAATTAATGCTGCTGGATCACGTTTAAACCCAGACAAAATACTCTTAAATTGAAAT
Source organism: Beryx splendens (assembly GCA_900312565.1). Lineage (NCBI taxonomy): Eukaryota > Metazoa > Chordata > Actinopteri > Beryciformes > Berycidae > Beryx > Beryx splendens. The sequence goes on along the minus strand of OMOV01096817.1, from coordinate 9,548 downwards.
AAGTCTCCAGCTAAATGTGGCTGGCCTCGTCACATGCTGCAGGATACTGGCTCGCAACGGGTTCAAACGCTAGGTGACGAATCAAAAACCAGAATTACTCTAGCGACCATAGCTAGGGAAACCTCATGGAAGTCCTGCTCTGCATGCTCTTACACTTCTCCCTGAAGTCGGGGACTGGTTCCACTGGTTTACGGGCCAAAGTCGGACGTTGACTAATACGGGTTAAAATCGATCCTCACTTCTTTCAAGCACGGTTGTGAGCGTATCATGTAAAAGTCTTGCATGTTAAAAAAGAGTACACGATGCTTTGGCTAAGAATATGTGGCTTGTCACGTGAATGATCCTATACCTAATCAGGCCATTATGTCAGTGAAATTCTAATTATCCAATCACATGCTGCTCCACTTTCTAGTTACTTGGGTAACTCTCCTGGCAGGGAAAATGAAATTCACCACGGGAATTACTCTCCTGAAATTTTGATTAAGATATGACACTGTTAGCTAAAAGCTAGTCAATGCAAATGTGGAGCACAGCTCCATTATTTGCATTTATGGTAGTTAAATGGCCCAGTGTGAATTCATGGATGGTTGGCTGAATTAAATTTTTCCTGGCAGAACAGTGAAGCCTTGTGTTGTGTTCTTGCAGTTTGCCAACAGCAGTTTGCTAACAATTTTCAAACTGGCAGTGATATAACTTAGTGTCAATGAATTTGGTTACTTTGTGTGAATTGTGTACATAATTAGCATATTGGAATATTTAGTATCATGATGGGGAAAAAACAATGATACAGATGTAAAATTTGTTAAATTAACATAAGATTTTGATTGATCAATAGGCTTATGTGTCGATTAAACATGCATGTAATGTAATTCTGCCATGCCAACTTATTGCATGTTTGATCGTGCTGAAGGAGCGAACTTCTGCACCACTCAGTTTGAGCCATCCTGCTGTTGCTTCTACTATACTAGCAGCTAGCATTTAAATGGGAAAAGCTAGCAAGAAGTATAAAAAATCATGTGGGGAAAATTAAAAACGCTTAGATGTATCCTGACCCTTTCTGAAGTGAAGAGTGGCCTGTGGGATTTTTCCATGTGGCTGGAGGTCAGAAGTAGGCTACATGGTTTACAAAACAATGACTCCCCAAGGTTGCTTGGGTAATAGCTGTGCTAGTTTTTTTTTTTAAAGTTTTTTTAACAAATAGGGCTTTTCCCAAACAACTTTTTAAATTGAACTCTACTTGAGGCACAAGCAAGAACATATTAGATCTGTGTCCATAAAATGTGTTTAAGTTGGCAGAGGCACATCACATGTAATCGTAACACCCGTGTTTGAATCCAGCCTGGGGCGTTTGTCGTGTCCCATCCCCCTTTCTCCCATCTTTCCTGTCTCTCTATTGAACTCTCTCCAAACAAGCAGAAATGCCATAATAATCGTAAAAAAGGTTGCCACCATATGGGATTGAATTGAATATGGAAAATGTGCAAAACATATGACACCAATGGAAAGTAGGCTTAGTACAGCTCTGTCACATTGAGTAACCTCTAAACAGCTGAGGTTCGGTCTTGATTAGCTGAAAGTGGTGGCTTTGGATGGTCTTGCGGGCTCAGCACAACAGCCATTGCCTGTCTGTATAGCCTGTTATCACAGAATATTTATTGTCTTCTGAAATTGTATTGTAACACTGATCATCTTTTCTTTCAGTAACTTGCTTATTTATTTGAGAGCTGCCAAATATTTTTATGCCACAGAGTCGGGCTAATTGTAATACATCACTGAGTTTTCATTTAGCATTACCATTTAATTCATTAGCTTGCTGCTGAAGGTTTCTGTTTGAAAAATACTCCATACTGTCACCCAGACATTTCCTCAAAGTGGTGCGAACGTGAACGAACGGCCTGTTCAAGTGTGAAACCTTACATATTATCTCTGAGAGGGCTAAACATTAACCACTACTGATCACACTGACGTCGCTCAGTTAACTTGTTAGGATCTCTAGCGTTGTCATGCTGGGAGGGCAATTTTTACCCTTTGGTCATGTGCTGTTGAACTTCCCAGACCATTGTGTTGCATGAATTCTGAATTACACTAGCATGATAGGGCATGTAGAGCTAAGGTTAAAACGGGTATAAAATTCTGTTTTGTCTCTTATCCCACATGCATTTTATATTGTTGTATGAATAAGACTGTAGATAGCTTAAACCAATACTGATGGCCCCATCCAGTAATGACATTGCCCCATTCCAGTTTCTGGGCTTCCCTGAAGACAGCAACACCTGACACCTGTGAGAGTTTACATGGGGTGACAAGAATTCAACTACTCTTGGAGAACAACAGGCAAAGCTTTAATATTTAAAACCAATGTGTTTAGGCTACAGTTGCATTCTTCAGGGTTACAGGATTGCATACAACAATGAATACATTCCCTGACATTTAAAATGGCCACCTCAGGGCCCATAGACCAATCAGATGCCAGTATTAAAAACAAAACAAACAATATTGGACCGTTCTTCAAGAAGGGAAGTGTCCAGCTTTTTGAGGGACGGTCACTCTCTCCGCTTCAGAACTTCCCACAAAGGTTCAGTCAGTGATGTTTAGATTTGGTGATTGGAGAGGCCATGGACGGCATTTAGCTTCATCCTCGTGTTCATGCAACCACTCTTGAATTTGTTTAGCAGTGGGGACATTATCATCTTGGAATATGGGAACATTGAGGGAACAGCATTTGTACCTTACTGTGCACCTGGTGCTGTAAAATAGTCCCTTACACGACCATGTAGAGCAATCATCGGATCGTAATGACTCCCACAAGGCTGCCACAGCATGACAGAGCCACCACTATGTCTAACAGTTGGCAACAAACACAGTGGGTTGAAGGCATCCATTGACTTTTCCAACCCTAAACCTATCCGCATGTAGGGTAAAGGGTAAAAGACAATCATCAGCCCATATTACTTTTTGGCGGGGCCAGTAGATGGTGCAGCCACAGCTGGCAACCAGTCAGAGAATTTGGTCTGTCGCAGGTTAAAACAAGTTGAACAAGCTTAACCAGTTGAATATTTTAAAATATGCATATACCGACAAGGACCCAGGGTTCCTGTAGGTGTGGCTTGTCCTGCGAGGCTGTGGGGTTTTGTTCCCAGTAGTTAATCAGTAATGCTTGCTAGTTAATATAAACAGAAGTACAGTTGTCTGCTCTGTTCGCTTGTATAGTTTGACTATTAATTTGATATTGCTCATGGTGCTGACATTGTATAACAGGCAGTCTGTCAGTGATAGACAGTAAAGCATAATATGGTGGTATCCATGTCGGTTAGCAGTCTCTTACCCGACGGTTTGTTACTGGATCCTCCTAGCTTTAGCTAGCATATGAAAACTGGACGTAGTGCAGAAGTATTCAACTTCAGTTGTGCCGCAAGTCTTACTAAAGTAGATTGATGTGAGTAAATTATTAATTTTACCATTTGTTGCCCTAAAGTTACGACTCTGCAGTAGCAACAACTGAATAACGCATTCCTGCGATAGGACTGCTGCATAATACATATATCTATATGCGTGTGTGTGTGTGTATATGTATATATGTGTGTGTGTGTGTGTATGTATGTATATATATATATATATATTTATATATATATAACTGCTACCTTGATGCACATATTCTCTAAGGAGATCTTGCACTACACTTAGGCTACTACTTCAAAACCAAACCTTTCAATTACATGACAAATAATTCTGACTGCATACATTTTTCTAGTCATAACAGGTAGGCTGTATGTAAATCGAGTGTAAATAATTGAACAACTAGGCTACACATTTGCCTGTGTACACCTTCATCTGAACATGCCTGCATTTGGTGTGTGTGCACATTGCATTGCCACGTAAAGTCAATTACAAGGTAGAATAACTCGAGACATAAAGTCACGTAGGTGTTGATTGAAATCTGTTGTAAGTTTTAGACTGTAATTCAGCTGGTTAGCAGCTATCCTGTTAAGAGTCCTGACCGTGAGCTTCGACTTGCAACCACTGTTTCTCTTAGCAGTGCAGTTTGTACATGTTTGACATATTGACATGGTTGATGACTGTTCCCCTTTCCAAATTTTATAATTTTTAGGACCAATGCACCTACAATTTGGGCGTTTCGAGCATCAGACCGGTGTTAATACATTTACGCAATGTACACATTCAGGGGAACAGTGCAGACTCTTTTTCCTTTGTTATGTTTTGGATTGTGTTTGCACCTGTTATGGAGGATTGGGATGTGCGTGTTTTTGTCCATTTCTACCGATTTAAGAAAGTAAGTATTAGTAAATAAATTTGCAACAGTCTGATATTTTCTAACAGTATATTAAATGTATGGCATACTAGTCATCAGAATATTATAATGAACCTGCATTAAGATAACAGCTGGATAAAATATATTTAATATATTTAACTTAATTCTGAGAACTTTTGTGAGTTTTTGTGCAGGCAGTTTGTTGCTTTTGTGGGGTAGATGACTTGCGAAATTTTTCATAATCTGTGCTTCCTGTGGTAAATGTGATAATAGTGAAACAGATTCGTTTAAATTTCTTTCACTGCCAACTGCAGTGACTTAAGGCATGGTTTGCAAAGCAAACTGCCTTTCTCTCTTTAGTATCAATTCGTTCAAATCCAAACCATGTCCAAGTGAGTGAACTAGATCAACTTCAAGGAGTTAAGTCTTATTCGGAGGCCTCAGCAGACGCACAGGTTGCCGTCATGTCCTGTATTTGGCCGGTGGCATCTCTCATCTTGTGTTGTCTGGGTTTTTAGCCATGCATGAAGTGGCGATATGTAACGAGTTGCTGTGCTAGTTTTTTACCCACATGAGCACTATGTGCATGCATGCGGTCGTAGGTTATATTTGACAATCACACATGCCGTTTTGTTCGTATCTTAATGACCATTCGATCACAAACGATGTCATACCGCCCACCCCTACTCTGAATTGAACACAAATAAATAGACAATGTGTTTGATCAATTTTTTCCTCTCCCACCCGGCCCTAGTAGCCACTGTTGACACTCCCAAGAGGTTAAGGAGATTCTCCATTGGTGTTTGTGGGAGTATGCAGCCAGTAGTGTTTATTAGCCCCAAATTGCCCTACTTTTTCATTTTGTCATATATGAGTATTTGTTTTTGCATTGGAGGCTAAAGGTAACCCTATAGTTTTGTGCCCCTCTGTTAATCGTGTCCCCGAGTCGTGGTGCAACAGCGTAGCCACAGAGAGAATTCCTTGGCTATAAATGTTATCTGGCAGAGGAATGTCACCTGTCTCTCAGCAGAATACATTGCAAGGGCTCCTTACTACGAGTGTCACACTCTTCATTGTTTCATGGTAGTTTTTTTTTTTTTTGTGTCACTGTATTAGCACATCAGACCAATATGCACAACAGGCAAGCCCAACCTCCCAAGGTTTATTGAAAACATGTCTGACCTTATTTGTAGTGGTGCTGCAGCATTTTCATGCTCAGCCAAGTTGTCCATTAATAATCTTTGCATTCCAATTTGAGAGAACAAGCAGAGTAGCACTAACTGCATCCCCTATTATGGATAGAGTACATGGCTTTCATTGTAGCAGGGATCAGTTTTCAGGTGTTTGATTTTGTCTTGACTTGTCTGGGATGCAGATGACCACAGTTTGTTACTCTGTGCATCAGGTGGCAGCAGGAGTGTAACTAGAAATTCCAGTGAAGCAGCTCCTGAGCGCAGAGTTTTTCATACACAGGATGTTTTGCATATTCTCTCATGTTCTTGCTCTCAACTCAAACCATCTAACGTTACAGGACACTTAGGAAGTATCCTCTTTTATCTGTATTTGTAAGAACACCATCTGCTTTCGTTGCAGGTACTGTTTGGTCAGTGTACACTTACTGTTGGTAAGCTGAATTGGAAGAAATTCTCTCAGGATTTAGTTTTATTTTCACATTTCGCCTCCTGTCTGTGATAACAGCCGTGACCTTTTTTATATATGGCCCATTTTAATGCCTGACATATATGTTGGGACACTGCTATCAGCAGCAAATGTTTGTTTAATAGTTTTTATTTGACTAATATGTTCATTGGCTTACATCTATAGATGTTGTCAGTGACGGTATGTAAAATATTTTAAGATAGTGTCAATGACGTTAACTAATAAAAATCAGTCATCGGAACATCTTGTTCCTCACCGTTTTACTTGAAAAGTTACATTTGTGTGAGAGATGTGACATACCATCACTAAAAGTCAGTAATGGGTAATCGACCTCCTTAAATATATTGTATCACATTCTGAAATTGCTCCAGCTCTACTCACTCTATTATTGTAGGCCCTCCCTATAGTGCGAGTGTGAGTGTGGTGTCGTCACTAAAGTGCGTTGAAATCATACAGATGGCTAATTTGTTGTAATCCTCAGTCCAAACGAACAGCAAGGGAAGCTTAGTGTGGTACGTGTGGCACGCCTGCAGAAAGAGGCAAAGGGACATTCTTTCTGTTGTGATTGTATTAGCCATCCTGAGGCCGTTGGATTATAGCTGGCTGTTTGTCGCTTGTAGTGCCATTTCAGCAATGTGGGCCCTCGTGTGGGGCCTCGTTTGCAAAGAGTTACATATGCTTGAGCTGCACTTTCTTTTCTCTGTGCCTCCCCTTTCACGTTCCACTGTTTAATGCGCTGGGAGGATTAACGGTGTGGCTAGTGAGTTAATTTCACCTTTCTCAATTGCAGTGGACAACTGCCACTATAAACCACCAGTATATATTAGTATGTTTTTTACAAAACCATAAGGCATGGGAATAATTTGTTCAGATATGCATCTTGTGTAGTCCGATAGATGTTAGGTTTTGCTCTGTTTTTAAATGGGTGCGATTGATTATGCTATTCCTTAAAAAGCCAACATATTAGTCAAGAGAGATCTCAGAGGAACTTTTCTGTTTTTGCTGTCAATGGGTTGCAGGTCTTGGAGCTCTTCAATTACAGTGTAACTGGGATTAGGTTAATTATAGCCAGCAGAGGAAAGCAGGTTATCTTCACAAAGCAATACCAGGCAAGCACATGAGCCAGACAAGAGTAGTGTCCCACTGCTAGGGTCCTGAATGGAAGTTTTGCCTACGAGTCCTGTGGATTGCATGCCAGTATTTAGGTTAATACCCTCTGTAACGCTTTGCATTATTAACCATGGTTATATTTGATGTGGTGACACGACGATAGAGAATGGCCACTTTTGGTCTCCCATTTTACTTTGGAGAAATGTAGTAATGTTCAGCACGGCAAGCAAGCAGTCACCAATGCTGTTATTGATCGCTAGTGCCATTGCTGACCAGTTTCTGCTGCAAATATATAACAGATGTAAGAGGTTGAGGAACTTTGTTTAGCTAGCAGGGATAATCCCTATTTGGATCCATGTGATTTTAGGGTCACAAGCTCATCATCCAAAAGGTCTCCACACAGTCTTAGAGGCTCAGACTGCAGCCTTAGTTTCATTCTGTCAGGAAGGCACGTGAAGCTGCAAGTATAGAAAACTTCAGAAGCATCAGTATGGGTACCTCTCTTGACTTTTTTTTTGTGATGAGGCTCCTTTGTTTTTCATATCTTTGTCAACCACTCAAAAACAACTCCATTAATGTAAAAAATCGCAGTGTTGAAGTTAAATTTCATGGTCCATTCCTTCCTCAAACTCTACCATATTCTAGATAAAGCCTTACTTTGCTCAGAGGTGGACTGTAGCAAGACATTATGCCTAATGACTCATCACTTCTTCATGTTGTCCTTTACATTGACGCAAACCGACGTTGCAGTTTTGGCTAGACGATGACTGACTCTCATAAGAGCCTGTGGACCGCGGGTTTTGATGACGCTGTCCTCCAGATCAGTTCCAAATATGAGGTGGAAGGCGTTGTCCGTGGCTGCCCGTGCAGTTTGACTTTCTGTCCTTTTGTTTTCCGTGGCCGTTTTTTCATGGTGTCACAGGCTATTTAGGATCAGCTTCCCACTTTTTAAGTTATATTACAACATCAGGAGAAACAAACAACTTGGCATGTGCTACTGCACATTGTGAAATATTCTTTGATCATGTCTTTCTATTGGACTAATGATATTAATTTCTTCCCACAGTACATCTTCGGGGAATTCAGCCCTGATGAGATCAATCAGTTTTTTGTGACTCCACGATGTTATGTTGAGGTAAGGAGCTGGGTCAGAAAGTTAAATATAAAACTCTTTGAAATGTGAGAAAACAAACAACATAAATATTCTGTGTGTATCATTTTAACATCAGTGCATCACCGCTACATTAATTTTGAGTCGTTGGTGGAGTTATAAACAAACAAGAGAGAAACACTAGCACTAACAATATCACTGGCATGAGATGGAGGCACCCAACTGATCATGGTCTTATTTATTTACATTTATACCAAGGTATCACTATTAAGTTGACAGTGATATATTGATGTTTAAAAATGCTACACGTTGCACCGTGAAAGGTCCATTGCAATGAGATTTACATTTCTCAATTTCATGGTATAATTTAAAAAAGGATCTGTTACGTAACGTAATCAAATATAACTGATCATTGTGGAAATTTGACTAACGCTCTTTGGAAAAATCTCTCTGGTTGCCAACAGAATCAAATAGATGTAGAATTCCAATCTACTTCCTGGTGTAGACGATGTCACCTACACCCAGGTTCCAATGCATGCTCTGATTAGTCGGCAGTATGCATAGTTGATCAGGTGTCCCACAGATGGTTAGGCAATAGCCAGACAGCTACTTGCCAAACGAGCCAAAATCTCCGTGCCTCCATCGTTGCTGGGTGCCGAAGTTGCAACACTGGATGTTTGTTCCCCAAAGATAGAATTCAGTAGAATCAAAATCAAAGTACTCTACGCAGACAATGCTACTGCACAATGGCAGCTTTAATACAATGTTCTTGCCATGTGATTTGGTCTTTTCCATGTCACCGTGTGTTTATTTGTATAGCTTATCTGTTTCAACAGTTCATAGTCCATTCTCTTGCCTATTCACTATCAAATGTCAAAAATCACTGTCACTATTTCATCACCCCTCTGGATTTTTAGAGTAGGACCTCTAGTGGCGCCCGGGTGGTGTAGCGGTCTATTCCCTCACCACCAACACGGGGGCCGCTCCTGCCGTCCGTTCCTACAGACACAATTGGCCGTGTCTGCGGGAGGGAAGCCGGATAGGGGTTTGTGTCCTGGTCGCTGCACTAGCGCCTCCTCTGGTCGGTCGGGGCGCCTGTTCAGCGGGGAGGGGGGAACTGGGGGGAATAGCGTGTTCTTCCGCACGGACTACGTTCTCCCGGTGAAACTCCTCGCTGTCAGGTGAAAAGAAGCGGCTGGCGACTCCAGATGTATCGGAGGAGGCATGTGCCAGTCTACACCCTCCCCAGCTCGGCAGAGGGGGTGGAGCAGCGACCGGGACCGCTTAGGCAGGGGGAGTTGGAAATGAACAATTGGGAGAAAAGGGGCCATGGCCATCAATCATTTGGCTGGTAGCTGATCTTAATTAAATTAAATAAGTAAATGCATTCTAAATATT
>OMOV01096803.1:0-10466 GCA_900312565.1 Beryx splendens | reverse complement strand
CCCGGGTTCGCGCCCCCGTGTTACCTCCGGCTTGGCCGAGCGTCGCTACATATATATACAGTCTATGGTCGCTACAGACACAATTGGCCGTGTCTGCTGGTGGGAAGCCGAATAGTGGTTTGTGTCCTGGTCGCCGCACTAGCGCCTCCTCTGGTCTGTTCGGCGGGGAGGGGAATAAGTGTGTTCCTCTGCACGCGCTACGTCCTTCCGGTGAAGCTCCTCGCTGTCGGGTGAAAAGAAGCGGCTAGTGACTGCGCGTGCATCGGTGGAGGCATGTGCCAGACACGGCTCTCCTCAGATCGGCAGAGGGGGCGGAGCAGCGACCGGGACCCGCTTAGCTCAGTATAGTCAGGGATATAATTGGATAGCCTGTGTATATATATATATATATATATATATATGCACTAAATATATATATAAACCTTTAAAAGGGGCTATTGTAGCTACTACTTCCAGGTAGTCTACATTCACACATTACCACCTTGAACTTCAAATGTTCATGTTTTTATTCCAAATTATTTACATCACTTTTGGCGTGCAACGGATTTAACATTGAATATGCTATCATTAGCAAACGCATTGCAGTTGCTGTTTTTATTTTTAATAAAGGGAATTCTCCAAAAAAAGTAATTTCTCCAAATTGTTCCTTTATACAGTTCTGTCAGTAATCCCTCACCTCTTAGCTTCACCATGTATTGCAAATAGACAATAGAGTACACTCTATTGCAAATAGCAGCAGCGGTGATGGTGGCCTCTAAATACGCTGCCAGCTCGGCGCAGGGAGACACCAGGTGTTGCAGCAAACACAGGATAGCATGACTCGGAGTGTCCTGCCAGAATTAGGCCTATATCATTAACTTTCCCCAAATTTGCTTCACTGTACAGTGGCACATTTTGACAAATCTGATTTACAGTTTAAAAAGTTGGGTGCACAACTGATGTTGACACATATAGTGAACGTGAATAGCTGACATGAGTTTAAAGGTGTACCTAACAGCTTTATATAGACCTGTCTTTGAAACCTTTATGAAAATATCCTGCTTTGGAGTCTGCCGTGAAATGAGAGACAGAATACAAGGGATATGATGGATGAAGATATATTTTTTTATTTTTTAAATTTGCATCAGCATGAACTATTTGCGGTAGCGTTAACAACCAGCTGAAGACACATCATCATTACAAATCCTGAAATTGAGATACATATTGAAATTCTAACATGTTCTGAGTTGATCTCTGGTTAAAAAGATGGGAGGTTGAAGTTATGTCACAGTCATGTTTATGTTTGCATTTACACAGGAACAGAAAATTTGATTTGTGAGCGCCTGCTGCTCTGATCATGGCCGTTTTGTTAAGGAAAGGCAGACGTTTTGTGTGAATCTCATCAAAGTAATTACCGTTGAGCATTAGCATGCCAGGAGGTACATTTTAAAAAGGACAATTATTGTCAACCAAGATTGAAATGGTTTAGCGTGGTTCAGGGTCTGGTTGTAGCGGTGATGTCTGAGACAACTGAAGCAGGCAAAGCTGTAACTTGACAGACTGCTGATCTGTCACTCAACACAATCTTCCACTTTCTACTCATTTGGATATTATATTTTGGAAGCACACACGTAGTCAATCACGGTGTTGCAGTCACCATTGCCCCACTTGCCCTGCCCTGAAGAAAATGGAATAAAATATAAAGGTAAGGCATTGCAGCAGTGAGTGAAACTACATTTTTGATCTTTCTGCATAGTAGTGAATAATCTCTTTCCTGCACATTGCCCTTTTGCTTTTCCTCTACCTTCCCTTCCCTTCTTCCTCTTTTCACTTTATCTTCCACTTCTACCCTCCACTCCATCTTCTATTCCTTATATTCCTCCCCTGCCTGTCTCCCCTGCCTCCGCTCAGCCTGCCTCATCTTTTTCTACCTCCCGACTCCACTTACCGTGTTCATCCATGAGTACGCAGCGCCCGGCGTTCGTAGGGTTGCCAGGATACCAGTTGTCCCAACCTGGGATCTCCCCATCAACGTACAGGTACTTCTTAGCCTAAAAGAGACAGATACGGAGAAGGGACAGACAGACAGAAGTGGGAAAGGACAAGGAAGGTGAGAGGATGATAGAAAGAGATTTAGAGACAAAACTGAGTAAGACGATGGATGGATGGATAAGCAGGTCTGCATAAGACTACAAGTTCATTTTAGCCAGGGCCTTACCGCTTGGAGGTTGCTGTCGACGGTGAAACCTCCTATCCAGATCTGGGTGTCTCCTCCAGTGGACGCCACAATAAGACTCTTCAGGGCGTCATTCGTTTGTTCATCAACTATTGAAATTAGATAGGCATTGTTTTTCCTGCAGCTCAGCTGTGTGTAAGAGAGAGAGATGCAGAGATATTCAACAAAAAAGTCAAGGAAAGGTTTTAGGCTAAATCCTACAGTGGGAAACACCACCCAAACGTACAAATGATTTCAGCAGTTTGTCTGTTTTTAAAGGATTGGATGAGCTTTTCCTTTCACCATTCATTATTAACTGCCTTGCACACACACAGGCACACGCACAGGCACAGACACATTCAGACACATTCAGACACAGACACATTTAGACACAGACACATTCAGACAGACACATTCAGACACATTTAGACATACACAATCCGACATGCACAAACACAAAGACACGCATAGACACATGCACACATGCACACGTCGCAATGCACTCTTTTTTTGTCTAAAAAAGAGTTTCCTTCCTGATTCTTTTATGTTTTTCATACTTTTTGCTTTCAACTGCAAATACTTACTACTTTTCTGCTTTATTACTCCTTTTTTTTTAAAGGAATCGCTTTCACTTTCTTACTTTATCTGTTTTTGTACTCAAAATAAACCTTATAATCTTCCTATTTGTACTCCAGCTACCAGTCCTGCTTTGCAAGCAAAGCAAGCGATGTGTTTGCGCCCGCAGCAATCACACGCATTTTCTCAAGAAAATGCACTTTTATTATTATATTATTATATTATTATTATTATATTGTTTAGTCTTACCACTGCTCCTCTGAAGTCATGTTTGTCACTGAAGTATTTCACACACCTATCCCCAATCACAAACCAACCAGGGTGATTTGGGCATGGTGGGAAATCCTCGGCTAAAAGGAGAGAGAGACAAAGAGGGAGAAAGTTAGATAAATCGAGGGTTCGTTATCAACATGACGCTACCTCACGTCTGGCTGAGCATTGTCTTGCAGGTGTGAGATTTTGAGCTTGAAGAACCAAACTCTCTACTGGGGCTGTATAGTCAAGATCACGACAAACCACAAACAGGCCTCAAGTCCGACTCAAAGCCAGAGCAAGGTGGGTCTTGATCAAGACCAGTTACTGCTCAAACTGATACGCTAATGACACTCAGGTTTTCCAATAGAAAGAAATCGATCAGCGTCATCACGATTGCTGCGGCCATATTGTTGACATAGCGCTGCAGGAAGCTAGCCACCGTTAGAGTTATCTCTATTGCCTATTACTGTTTCTATTGCGTTGGGATCTATTACAAAATAGTGATGGTGCCCTGTGTTATACATGCCTGTAGTAATAACAGCAATAAAACCCTGGGGTTACTTTTTATGCCATCACATTAGAGATGTGTGGATAGCTAGGAGAAACAGGCCAAACTTTCAGCCGGCAAAGTCTGCTCACATCATTTTACCCACATCCTCACTTCTAGACTAGACGAGACTTTATACTAGTGGACACAGCCAACAGACAGAAAGGAGAGGTGGAACAGGAGGATGTCGACTGTTGTTGTGCCTCACTCTTCCTTACCTTCCCCCAAACACACACAGCAACATAACACACACATCATATACACACGCGTCGTCATACCATCAGTTCTGTTCAACACAGCAGGAGCAGCATAGGCCACCAACATCATCATGACAATCACCGGCAGAACCTTCGCCATGACTCAACTTCTCCTCAGCTGTAAGAGAAAGCACACATCTGTCAACAGACGTCTCACTGAAAATACACAGCGGTCAGCGATCACCACACCTGTAAACGAGGCATCGGGTTTCTATCCAGTCAAAGGAGTGCGACCGCTGGAGGAGTCAGAAGCAGCGCTGGCTGAAACGGTGCAGAGGCCCATTGATGATCATCACAATCCAACCGTGCGGCCAGACAGCGGTATTTCTATATTTTTATGCCAATATAGCCACGACTACACAGTCTTGTCTAGGGTTATTGAAAATAACTACATATTGATACAGTCAATGAATATTTGAAATAATTACTTAATCCCCCACGCTGGTCATGACTTGTTTCCATTTCTGGTTAGAAATGCTGGTAACAAACAATCTAAGGAATATACTGAATAGACCAACATGTTTACATCACATCAACCACTGTAAATTTATATTACAGTAAATTATTAATGATATTATTATATTATTAGGCTTTAGTTTATTTACCTATGTCTTCAGATGCAAGATGTAGATGCTGTCTCTCGTCTTCTCCTTGGAGCTTGTTATTCTGTCCATCATCCCCTCCTCCTTTTATTGCTGCCGACCCCGTGCTTACCAACCTTTCGTCACTGCGAGTGGTTTAGAGATAAACGCTTATCAGACAGTCCTCATCGCTCACCATGTGTCTGCTGGAGTGTAGCAACCAGTTTAGTCTAGACAGCGTCAACGCTACTGACTCAGAACAGCCTTGACTAGTGACTGGTACTTCTACTTCCAAAGTGAAGCCAAAAAGTCTTCATCACTTTGAACTTGTAAAGTGATTGATGGAGTTGGCATGGAAATGGCTGCCAAACTGCCATGCTGGATAAAATCTGTTTAATCTCCTGAGCAGGCTGGACAGGATGCCAGAGGAGAACTCAAAATGCAAAGACAAAGGCAAAAGACTAAAGGTGAAGATCCTTGTATGTCAAATATAACACAAGTAAGTTCTGCTTATTTCTGCTGTATTAATACGCAGTGAAGAGTGACGGGATGCCATGACAAAGGTCATGAGCTGGACTCAAACCCACAATACAGCAAATACATGGTGCAGTATGTCTCTTACGGTGCGCCACATACTTCATTCAGCTTAATGAAAACAGGGGAAATGTGTCTATTCCCTCGCCTCCAACACGGGGGACCCGGGTTCGCACCCCCGTGTTACCTCCGGCTTGGTCGGGCATCCCTACAGACACAATTGGCCGTGTCTGCGGGTGGGAAGCCGGATAGGGGTTTGTGTCCTGGTCGCTGCACTAGCGCCTCCTCTCGTCGGTCGGGGCGCCTGTTCGGCGGGGAGGGAAACTGGGAGGAATAACGTGTTCCTCCGCACGCGCTACGTCGTCCCGGTGAAACTTCTCGCTGTCAGGTGAAAAGAAGCGGCTGGCGACTCCGCATGCATCAGAGGAGACACGTGAGAGTCTCCACCCTCCCCAGATCGGCAGAGGGGGCGGAGCAACGACCGGGACCGCTTAAGCAGGGGAAAAATTGGATAGTCAAATTGGGTGAAAAAGGGGGGAAATAAATAAATAAATAAAAACGGGGGAAATGTGGGAAAGTATTTATTTGGTCATGGTCTTTACAGTTCATGGCCAGCCTAGTTCTACTGCAGGTTTGATGGGCTCCACCAAACCTGATGTCTGCAGCACTTTCTGCTTATCTCGGATAACAAAAACTGTTTTCTCGAGATGTGATTTGCTGCCTGGAGCTAACATCCTGAAGGAAAACATATTATTCAAAACCCAAATGTTGAATTAGGCCTACCTGTTAGTGTTCAGTACGGAAGCCCGTTGTGTTTTCATACAGTTTATTTACCATAACACATTTTGTTATCTCAAGATAATGTTTATTGTTCCTCAAGATTTCCAATTCCGGTGCATCACACTTGACGTGACGGCATGCTGCCTGACTGAAGATGCCCTGGACACTATTAGGTAGGCCGATATCATGGGAAAACAGCGTCAATAAAACGGATGAATTCAAGTCCTCGACGGGCTTCCGTAGCTCAGGGACGGCGCCACGTGGACGGTGGGCCTCGCCTGAGTCGTGGGTCACCGTCTGCCATGTTCGGTTGCCCCGGCACTCGGCTGTGAACACTTAGCAGAGAACATTTTAAAAAAAAAACAGAAAAAGGAACAATCCAA
The DNA here is from genome assembly GCA_900312565.1 of Beryx splendens. NCBI lineage: Eukaryota > Metazoa > Chordata > Actinopteri > Beryciformes > Berycidae > Beryx > Beryx splendens. The sequence goes on along the minus strand of OMOV01096803.1, from coordinate 4,359 downwards.
ACAAATCAAATCAGGTTTCAGCCTGGGGGGGCCTGAACCGCTGGTACACCCGCACAAAAACAACCGGCCTTTAAAAACCCACATGGGTCAATCCTAGTTTTAAGTGTACTAACACCTGAACTGTGTGGTCATGGTCAGCACTGTAGTCCCGCCCAAAATCCTCTTTTCAGCGGACTACTGAGTGCTAATGAACGCATGTACTAGAATGACAGATCAACCCCTTCTGTTACCTCGCTGTCGTTAATCCACAGGACTAAAGCCGCTATTAATGCAGAGTTGTTGGGTTTTCTCCAACTTCAGTTGTCTTCAGTCGTCCCCACCTTCCTCCTGCCAGCGTGACGCTCTTCTTCAGACATGGTTATCAGCGCTGATCTGTGTTGGGGAGTCACAAGTTCCTCAGACTGTTGGGTTTTTCACTGGAAGGCTGTGTCCGAACCACAACCACTGATTTATCTGTCTGTCCATCATGCGTCATGGTCAGTGTCTCAACACAAGTGACGTTAAGTGTGGCATGTTACTTAACACACTGGGGCGCGTTCACAAAGATGATGTTCGTTAAGTTGAATACAAATGCAGTCTGCAATAAGGTACAGAAGCAAACAAGAGATTGTTGCTCCTATGGAAAATGAACCTTTTAACTTGTGTGCTAAAGTGATGCCTTTGTTTGATCTGAGTTTTAATTCATCTCATTTTTTATTGGACCCTGGTTACATTAAACAGGCTGTAAGCATGGTGACCATCAGGCACCACTGGGTCAGGCACCACTAACTGGAATATCTGAGAGCTGAGGTGAGGAAGGGCCGATGTTACTGTCCTGGTTCCCCCCCAGAGAGCAGTTTAAACTGTTTAAAGTTTAAAATAGGTTTAAACACGCTCAGTTTAAACTGAGTGAAAATAGCAACTTACAACAATACTAACTAGAAAAGGTAAAAAAGGTACATTTCCTGGACAAAATGTGTTTAACTAGGCATATGGAGAAGTAGTAGTAGTACTAGTAGTAGTAGCAGTAGTCGTAGTAGTGTTAGCAGTGGCATTAACATTACTAGCAGTAATAATAGTTTTAGATTACATTTAGATCACATTTTTGTCATCAGAGTACCTTTTAAATTATATTTATTTTGCTTATTCTTGTATTTTTTGTAATCACATTACATACATTGGTTCCCCATGATAGACTCCCTGTTGTTGATCGGAACATCAACAACAAGGAGAAGCGGAGTTAAGGTAACAGTGGCTGTTCAACTGCAGGTTAAAGTCAAAATCGTGTCCCTCATTGTAATTATGTGCAGCCTTATCGACGAGTGCCAGACGTGGATGCAGAACACTGAGACCTTGGAAATAAAGATAATTATTTTACTGATGGAGAAAGATAACTTCATTGATTATATAGGATTACCAGGATGAGTGAAGCAGTATGAGTCTGAGTCAGGATGTGGTTTCTAGTATCTGATTGAAATTCCAGTCATGTGCTGCTTTCCTCTACAGTATGCCAGATACTCAGTCACTGCCACCATGAAGCATTTTATGAAGACACAGTTGTTCCCAATCTGAGCTTTTATTACAAATCAGAAAAAAACAAACAATTAATTTACATCCATGGAGGAAGTGTGTATGCGAGTCATCAGTATATGCACGTGTCGGTCTTGTTTCCATTGGTCTGTACGTACAGCCTCTGTCAACTCGTCTGGATGTGTGTTTCTGTTCGCCCGTCTGCGCCTCTGTCTTCCTGTCTGTCTAATAACTTTTGGTGGTCTCGTATGCATCGGGGAAAGGAAGGCTGACATGTCCGCTTCCTGCCACTAGGGGGAGGATTCCAGCGTTGGGCACCACGTTCCAAGACAACGTCAACGTGATGTTCTTATTGGCCCTGGGGAACAGACAGACACGATGGTTAGCCAATCACAGCCTTCAGGTTATGTCGGAAACACTGGAAGTGTGAGCACAGCACACACGAACGAGACAACAAACGGCAAACACAGTGCAGAAAGTAGGAATGTAACGCTGCAGGCTCTATCTTTATTCAAAACCTTAGAAGAAAGATTTTGTGTCTGTCATTATTTGGATTATTTATAATTCTGCTGGTAATCTGAGTTTAGGTCTACAATATTTATTGTATGCATTAAGCCACAACACAATCATGTTAGGGTGTAACTAACGAGTAGTGTACCTCAATACTTTTCTCAGGGAGTAATAAGTAATTAATTACTTTTAAGAAAAGTAACAAATAATGTGTCATTTATTACTTTTTTTCAGTAAAGACAACAACACTGCTTGTCACTTTCATTTGAACGCAATGTTTCTCCTCATATCGGGTAAATACACAGAAATCAACACATAGAGCAAACCAGTTCCCATGGCGATGGTCTTGTTTATCGACAACCAATTACACTGTGCTATCGAAATTAAGACAGATTGGTAAATGGTGTTTCAAAAGCAGCAGGGAAATGACATCTGTGTTGTAGTTAGAGACAGATAAATAAAAGGAGAATTCCATTTCACACTTTTACTGAATCAGCTGTTGTCATAAAACACCTTCTGTACATGCAGACTGTCATTTCAACGCAAATCACCAGCACCTGAAGTGACACAGGGACGACAGCGAAAGCCACGCGGGGAGTGTGGCGTCTCACCTTAGTCCGTTCCCATCATCAAAGAAGAAGTATTTGGACTTCATGTCTCTCAGGTTCAGTTTGGTGTTTTCACCTCGAAGGACGATCTTATCCCACAGCACTACCTGGTTTAGAGACTGACACACACACACACACACAATTTATTGACTTAGAGGACATATCCTATAATCGGCCCACAGCCTGCGGTGTTAACAGGTAGTAGCATATTCTACAGATAAAGATGCATCTGTGTGTTAAAGGGATAGTTCGGATTATTTGAAGTGGGGTTGTACGAGGTGCTTGTCGATAGTCAGTGTTGTACGCTGTAGTTAGAACATTTTCAGCGCTTTACCTTGCCGTCTGACAGCCCTTTCCTTTGGCACTACATTACGCCGCAGATCAGCTGTTTGGGTCAGAAAGTGCTGTTGCGGCGTGATACAGAGCGAGGCGTGCGTAGGAATACGGAAGTTCTACGGTTGAGAAAATGTAGTGCCAAAGGAAAGGGCTGTCTGACGGCAAGCGCTGAAAATGTTAATATAGCGTACACTTAAACTGATATTGATTTTTTTAGGTGGGCCTTGTTTTAGGTTTACGTTTTGCTGCTGACCCTCTCCACAGCAGGACATTGCTTTGCTTCCGTGCCGATACTCCTCTCTGCTTCTCCAGACCGGGGGCGTGCCCACCGCCATCTACTGTAGGTAACACACTGACTACCCATAAGCACCTCATACAACCCCACTTCAAAAAGTCCAAAATATCCCTTTAAGGTTTGACCATTATGGTTTTTTTAGGGTGTTTTCATGCCAGAAAATTACAAAGATTCAGAGTTCCCAAGTCTCTGAATCAGCATCTGCACCGTGGGACAGTAACAGTCTACATTGATATGCAGCGTAATAACAATGATACTAAAACATATTCATACATTCTTGTGTGGAATCGGATGAATAAACAACCGGTGTAGTACCGATCAGTTCTACAGTAAATATGTAATCAAGCACATGGCAACCTGTACTGTACATCCTATTAGAGGTACGGCTGGACCAAAACCAAAGATTTAAATAAAAGGCCAATAACAGACCAATATTGGTCTAACCTGTGTGTGTGTGTGTGTGTGTGTGTGTGTGTGTGTGTGTGGTGAATATATCTTACATTGCTCTTTGTAGCGTACTCCGCAGACAGATAGAGAAACAGCTGTTTGACGTTCCAGTCAAAAATTGGCTGCAAATGTAGCGGAAGTCAAGGAACAACATTCAAGTCCACATTAGAGTTACCCTTCAATAACCTAATACACCCAATTTTACCATCCCATTTTTCCCCACTGTCTCCGATGTATAGAGAATATTCCAGCACTTATTATTCTCACATGTACTGTACACTTGATCTCACTGGCACTTTGGACTCTAACGCCCCCGAGCGGAAACGGGAAAGGTATAAAGGGACTTCATTACCCACAAATCATGTGAGGTGACATCGATGAACTCTGAAAATAAAATCTCTGCTGCATCTGCATCTCTGCTCTTTATGGGTTTCTTCTGGCCACAGCCCAATCAGTGATGTCAAGGCAGTGTGACCCATTTTAATGTACTTGTCTCCCACTGTTGGGGCCCAGAGCCAGAGCTTGAGAAGCGGCGGTATAAAGGATATCAGCCGAGAGGTCGAAGGTGATGAAACCCAGGTCACTCCGCTCTCTGGGTCCTGTAAAATCGTCTACATTCTTCCTGTTGGAGAGAGAGAGGGGGGGGGGGGGGGG
>OMOV01096751.1:0-11089 GCA_900312565.1 Beryx splendens | reverse complement strand
CTCAGGCCTCGTCTCTACCTCTCTCTCTACCTCTCTCTCTCTCTACCTCTCTCTCTCTCTCTCTCTCTGTCTCTCTTTTTCTGTCTCTCTCTGTCTGTCTCCCTCTCTCTGTCTCTCTGTCTCTCCTCTCTTCTCTCTCTCTCTCTCTCTCTCGTCCCTACATGCTGGTTCCTGCCTCTACATCAGGCGGAGTGGTCGATTTCATTCCTCGATCATGACTGTGACGCTCTGCATCACTGAAGAGATATGTTGTGCAATTTTCATTATTCTACAGTGGATCAGTAAAGGGACATTTTACATTATTTTAAAGTGGATTACTAAAGGCTTATATCACCTATTTTACATTATTTCATGGTGGATTATTAAAGGTCTATGTCACATATTTTACATTATTTTACAGAGTATTAAAGACATACAGTCACACGTCACACATTTATGTTGTTATACACAGTGGATCGTTTTACAAAGCAGATTATATCATATCAGCTGTTGGGCATGAGTTTAGATTATTAAAGGGATACATCACTAATATTAGTTATTTTACGGTGGTTCAAGGCAAGGCAAGTTTATTTGTATAGCACATTTCATACACATGTGACGACATCTGACAGAATCTGCCTTGCGCTGATGCACTTTCATATTTTAAATTATTTACATGACTGTTTTCTCCTTTTCTTTGACTGGATAACTTTCATTGACTGGAAAGTAGTTCTAATATATTTTGATCACATAACATCCAGAGTTTTCTCTTGGATTATTCTAACTACAAAGCCAGTTTGTCTGTCTCTGAGAGGATTAGAGTCATTTTGAGGAATATTAGACTGAGTGGTTATTGTTGCTGCAGGGAAGCTAACTGTTAGCTCTTGGTAAACGAGCAAAGCACAGAAACATCATGAGATTCAGACACTACTGTTCAACTGTCTGTGTGACTGTAAGGGAAGCTTCGTTACGTATAACACGGGTGACGTGTCGCTTGAAGGTAGCTGGGTTCGTACCACCTTACCTCCAGGTAAACTTATAGCCTCCAGGTAAACCCTTACTACTTCAGCCTAAAGCCAACCTTATAAACACTGGAAACATGTGTGTGTCGGGGCAGATCTGGACTAACTGACTGGATGAATGAGACAAAATGAAACAAGGGAGGGGAAGTTTGATCTGGTGTGAAACTGGATGAGATCACACATCACACTCCCTCAGCCTTGTCTCAGAATACAGAAATGAGATCCCACATCACACTCTCTGAGCCTTTTCTCAGAATACAGAATGTCATGTCCAGCATGTAATCTAGATTTCAGGGTTTGTGCTCATTTCACAGAATTTCATGAGACTCTTGCCTGATTTGGTGTTATTACACAGCAGCGAGTCAGGCAGTGAGACCTGCTGACAAATCACATCACCATCACAGCTGTTGAGCGTTACTCCTTCGTCTCCTCTGCTCAGGTTTTCCCAGTTCAATACTCTGATTATAAACCTGCTGCTCTATTTAGCTTGAAGCTGCGGATGTCTTCATTGCTACAAATTGATGCCCAAGTACAACAGCCTCCAGCGACGGAGATCTAATCATTTCTGCAAAAAAAGGGGGAAATGCTTCCCATTGATTGTGAAGCACTTTGTAAACTCTCTTTTAGAAAAGTGGTTTACAAATAATCATTAAAGTTATTGCTGCTGAATTGCCCTCTGACACTGTGAACTACATGTGAACTGATGAATCAGACAAATATAACTTGGGGACTTCCTAATTTCAGTCTCACAGCAGTAACACTGACTTCTTGACACCATGGAGGGTGACGGCAAGACGTAACTCCCACAGTCTGCATGAGGATTAATCAACGAGTCCTGATGAAATCTCCCTGCTGCCCTTCTCTCCCTTGTCTGATGTCAAAAGGTCATTTGGGCAGTGAAGTTTAGTTATGTGATTTAGTTTAATTTGAGAGAATTAGAGTTTCGATTCAGTTCAGTTCAGTTCAATAGTTGCGCTGTGTTGCGTTTAGTGGACCATCGTACAGACTTAAATGCATTTCCAAATTATTGAGGATACCAAAAACAAAAAGTCAAAACCTTATTTGTATTGCGGTCCTGAAACTTGCCTTAAAGTGGGAGTTGAAGAAGCAGCTAATTTCCCTAATTTCCCAAATTCTGTTACTATGATCATTAGCAAAAATTATTCATCACAATTTCAAGTTGTCTAATGTTTGTGTCTTTACTCTCACAATAAAACTACAGTTTTACTCTTCAAACCTCTTTCAAAGTAGTGCAACAAGTGAACACCCAGTTTTCAAAAGTGTAAACTGACTCATTGTGATCACGATTATAAATCACGATTATTTGTCAGTTTCAGAAAACAAAAATATTTTATTGCACTTTTGCACCTCATCATATATTTGACCTTTAAGCAGTGTTGTATTTCTCAAAATAGCAGCAGCTAGAAAGTCTTGTTTTCTCTCTAACACTCTTATTGTGTCTTTATTTACAAAATTCAAATAAATTATTATGACTTTATTACTTTGAGGTGCAGATAGAACCAAAAGGCAAACTTGACACAGAGTCTGTTCTTGTTTGTTGTTCTGATCTCAACCCAAAGTGTCTCCAGATGACAGACGATGATCCGCTTTTAGGAACTAAAACAACATTTTCACTTTTCCACTTTGCTGACTGTTCTGTTTTCCCACAGATGCTGTCTGTAAAGTTTCTCTGCTGCTTCTCCATCTGAACTTTCGTTTTTGGTCACATGGATGAAGTGACCACCAAGTCACAAGCCCAACGCGACAGTTTCCCAGACACTTTTTCGGGACCTTTCAGTCGGTTTGGCCGAAATCATGACTTGAACTTTTGGCCCTGATATCTCACATAGGGAACATTTGATGGTGTGTGGGTTTCCTTTCACCTACTTTAGGTGTCAGTTGAGAACCTAAAAAGACTGAAAATGGACACAGAATAAAGTCTCATTCTATCTGATCAAATAGTGACTGTGGCTTGTGAATTGACACTAGCGTCCTGCTCGCTCCCCTGGCCTGTGTACCTTACTGAGCGTGTCTGGAGGGACGATGTCCTGGTCCGGCTCCACACAGTTCCTGCTCAGCCTGGCCACCTTGGGTCTTGGAGCGCTGTTCTCGGCTTTGGCTTCCATGCTGCTCATCTGGGCGGAGGGAATTGACAAAGTAAGTTATCGGGGCAGTGAGTCATCTATCGACCTCTATCAGCGACCGGCAGGAACTGGAACAACTCTGTCAGGTCTTTGGCACCGCGAGCCGCAGTGAGACAGGATGTGATGAGGCAGAGCCACACCCCAAGAAAAAACTCCCTGCTAAGGTGAATGACAGCTATGGAAGCAGGAATAGATCTAACTAGCTAACCCAGATAACTCAGTATGGATAGATTACATTTTTCAGTTAGTAGCAGAGCGCTAGGCTTCATAATATTAGCCTCCTCCTCTCTTATCTCTTTCCTTTTTCACTGGGCTTCAGTCTAGATCATTTCTGCCTCCAGAGCAGCTCTGCCTCTGAGAAATGTTTGTATCACTGGCGGTGGCAGCATCGGGCCTAGCTGCCCGCTCATTTTTCTCATTGGCCTAAAGAACAGAGTAGGTCCGAAGACAGACTGGTCAAGCCTGACGTCATTTTCAAGGCCAAATACAGGATTCTGGATCCTAACCCCTTTTTAATATAACATCAAAGTCCACTGGGCTCCTCTAATACATTTCTCTCTTTGTTAAGGTGGACTCTGGTGGGTTTTAAAGCAGTTGCAATTTGCGCTTATTGGTCAAAGTATATTGTCAGCGCAGTCTGGATCTTCTTCACTCCGCTCCCAGAAAACTCACTCTACATCTGGGCCCTACATGGTGACATTCTCACTCCCCTCTGCTCCACAACCTTAAAATTCTTACAATCCTGTATTTGCTTGGCTATAATGTCTGTATGTATATCATGTTTAAAACCTTCAGTAAAGCAGTCAGAAAAAATGGCCCATCCACATATTTCTCTGGTGCTGCTACTGGTTTGTAAAACTTAAACTGCATCATTTACACTCATTTATCTGGTAGAGACTCTCTGCTCTCTCTCTGCTAAGTAATTAACTTCTGAATAAGCTCAGGACAGCCACTTAGCATGCAGGCAGAGACAATACTGCCTGCATGCAGTGGCTGAATACCATGCTCTGTCTCAGCCACGCCCGGCCTCACATCACATTCATACCTGACTGTGACTGGAAACAGATGGAACTCAACATTTTTGCAATACTGGGTTATCTGGCCGGTTTTCATTCTCTTTCCCAACTTCAGGTTTGACCTCACTGAAATTCTGGTGAGTGAAACTCTGCACCGGCCTAAACTGAGAAGTGCTTTAAACGGGTTTATTCCCATCTCTGAGTGGAAGACACGTTTAAAACAACTTCAAGAACTAAAACACACCATTTTTTAGCAATAATGAGAAGTCGGTGTCCCAAACATGTCAGGGCAAATGGTAAATTACAGACATTCACAACACTGGCCAGAGTAGTGTTTTAATGTTAAAGCTGTAAGGAGGATCAGTTATAAAGTTTATCCACAAGCATAACCAATCACAAAGCAGAGAAGGTATCAGGGGCTTTGTGCCTCTAACAGATTAACAGCAGCGGAGGTTTGGGACTTTTCTAATGAATAAAAGCCCTTAAATTATTTGACAGAACATTTACAGTTCATCTGATAATGATCTGGAGACTGAAAAGGGGAAAACGAGGGTCCCAAAGCTGGGGTCCAGGGACCCTCTGTGGGCCTTGAAGAAGGCTCTGGGTGTCTCCAGCTAAATGAGCAGGGAGTGGCTAGGTAATACTTTACTTGTGCTATTATTTCACTCCCTATACATTAGTGATATGTATTCATTGCTATACTAATAACAGATGCATACATTTTCTCAGATTGGGTTCCTTGGGAGAAAAATCCCATCAAGCAGGGATCCATGGTCTAATGCTGTTACCCTTCTGTGCGTGAAAAGGTTTGGAGCCCCCGCCCCTACCTGCAGTACAGTGCCGTGAACAAACTATCAATATCACACTCCCAACAGCCCAACAGGTAAAATCATGTTATCACGGCAGAATCATGGAAAGACTTGTAAAACAAAAACAAACAAACATCACAAGTCGTGTAACTCACCTTTAGTTCTCTGCGTCCTGCGCTGCGACGGTCTGTCCGACTGGAGTCAACTTCCTTAAAATAAAAGAAGGTACACGAGCTGTTTGGGACAGTGTTTACACCCACTTCTGAAGACGGCGGAGGGAGGTTTGATGTCGCTGTTGCAAAATGATCCTGCAGTCTGTTGGCTTTCTGTCATGACAGTCCCGGGAACAGGGTGCATTTCGGAAAGTCTCGAGCCGGTCTTTACGCATTACGCACGGCGACACAAACCAAAACGGCCTATTTAACGCTACAAACCAACACTTACGCACCAAAAGCTGAAACATACCAAAAGGACCCTGCGTTATGATCATGTTAGAGTCAAAGGGAACCCAAGGCGCGCTCTCGCTCGTCAGGTTTGCAGGGGCAGGTGTCTGTCTGTGCGTAACGAGGCAAGAGCTGCCGCGCGCTCCAAACTGTCGAATCCAATAAATCATGTTAGTTATGCCCAGGAAATCACACCAAGCTACAGAAAACTATACTGCTATAACAGGAACCGGTCCCGAGGAGAGATCTTCAGGGACATTTCACCCAAAACACAGATTAACTACTTTCTGCTTGGGTGGAACTGATGTGTGGTTTAATGTTAGTCGAGAGCTTGGAGCCAGAATTATGATCCATATATCAAATAAACAGGAGATTTGTTTAAGCAGAAAAAACTGAAATGTGGAATCATTTTGAATGAAAACACAAAGCCTTATACAGTGGCGTGCGCAGACTCCGAAAGGGCCACAGGGGCGTGATCCTCTCTGAAGGGGAACCTCGGTCTGTCCAGGTGGCTCCGCTGGACCCCTGTCATGTATGTTTGAAGATTTTGGTTATGATTTACACCGATCGTCATGTAGCCCCTGCTAACTGTGCTAGATCGACCCAAAGATCACTATTCCTCACAGCAATATCAGAAGATGAAGGGGGCTAAAACCATAAATGTGTCGTTATATCAGGACAGTATTGCTCCATACTTTCCCAAACTCTTTTGTGCAGTTTGTCCACACACACTTCCTGGCTCGTCGGACCGGTGGATCAAGCTTGCTGGGCAGTGATCCCAAAAGGGCACACGGGATAGATACACCAGCTCCTGTTCATTGGTAAATGATGAGACTGATCACATTCTGAATAGAACAATATCTCAGTCGACTTTATTATTTTTGGCTGTTGGAGATATCCAACATTTGAAACACCTGACCGACACTTAGAAAATGATTGCTGGCGTAACGGTTAAGCGCATCAGATTAGGAGTCATCTTGACAAATCTGATTACAAAATAGTGCTTTTGAAACACTGACTGATGAACGCAACTGGACATTGTTGTGTCACATTCTTACAAAATAACAGACGCTCGGCGCTAAAGGCCGCTCGATTGCTTCAAAGTCTCACAGGAAATGGAAACCTCAAGTCTTGAGCCCCGGGGGAGCCGTTTCAGAGGAGATAAAACTTTTTCTTTCACGCAGTTCCACATTTCTATCGAGGCATGAAACGAATCACTGATGTCGTGTAGCTCTCACGGCACGCAGTCGTATTTCCTCAAGGACAAAACAAGCTACGAGCGAAGTCCATGTGTTCCTATTGTTGCAGCGACACAATACACACTCTCCTTACAATGTAAACATACAACGGAACGTTTATTGTACAAATGCAGCTCCCCCCCCCATCAATGACCCAACATGTGATTTCAGTGCATTACAGTGTGTTTACTTCCGTTTTGTGACATCGAGTCAAACCACTATCACTTAAATCTAAAGTGCCTGTACAGTGTTGAAGGCCTAGACTGTCTGCATACTGGGGGGAACAAAAAACAAAACTATATATATATATAGTATTTCTATTGACATCAACTTTGCAGGAACTGTGAAAAACCACCTGACCGCACTGCATTTTAACATCTGACACATTTGACAGTGCTTTTTCCAACAGGTTCGCTTGGTCAGAGGGTCATAAACAAAACGAAGTTAGATGTTAGCTGGGCAGCAAACAAGATGTGGCAAAAATCAGAAATAAGGATTTTTCAAGACGGTGACGATTATCGTTGAGATGCTGCAAGAACAAGTGCAAATCTGTTTGAGTCACTGATCCAAAATATTTCACAAAGGATCAAAACATCTGGAGGCTGAAGTTCATCTCGGCTCCGTTCACTCGCGGTGGAACAAACGTGAACTTTGTCTCCAGATGCCTTGAAAAGCATTTGAATGGGATTTTGAGGGGAAACGGTTTCAGTTCCCACGAACTTGCAACAGCAGTGCTAACAAACGTTTAGCATTTGGCAGAACAGAAACAGAACGGATGAACCGGAGGCTTCGTTTGTCTCCAACATTGACATTTTTTGGCTTTTCCTCTCATCCAGAGCGACTGACAGCGAGTTCAGGATAGACTTCTAAAAATATCTTCTACTAATGTCACCAGCTATTATATTCCTTTCTCTCCATCTCCTCACAGGAATGCTGTCAGGGCGGCTCTCTCTCTCTCTCTTCACCTGCTTCCTGCTGGTTAATACTGTAGATCTGGGAACTGAAGCTCCACTCCCCGTTTCCCTCCCTGTCAGACGCTCCGGATGAGAGAATCTGTTGTACGCTGAAAAAATAAAACGCTCTCAAAACACTGAGGTTTTCCCTTTAAAGCCCAAAACTGATCTCAGATCGGCTTAAGATGAGTGACCCCGATGACTCTTCAGCTGGAGCGCCATCTGCTGGTAAATGATGATTTAACGCTTTGCTGCGGGCATGCAGGACAACTCCAACAGCTTATCCTGTGTTCGAGGGGTCAGAAGCTCTTATGACAGCAGGTTTATTACAGGTGATGTCTTTCCATGAGCGGAATTATGAATGAGTATGGCTGCAGTGTAACACCCAGCTGCATTAACTCATTATCAAATTAAACGTGTTAAGTCCTGCATGCGGTCTCCAGCTGATAGATTGATGGGACATAAGGTGTGTGGCTGCCAAATAAGTAAATTATAACATCGATTTTGAGTCGTGTTCCAAGTTGACCGGCCAGGAAAATGAGCCCGACCTACACAGACGGTGACTCTGTTTGCTAACACTGCAGCCGAATCCCTCGGTCACATCTACATTCAACCAAACCAACAGCAAACCGAAGGTAATCTTGTTCCTGCACGTGAAGAGGTAGTCCAAAACAGCAACAACGACAAAAAGGACAGAACATACAAATAGAAAAGAAAAATATTACTTAGTGGTAGAAAAAAAAGGAGTTGAGGCTGTTGAGCTTCGATCACGAGGTTCCACCTGCACTCCGAGTGGTCTGGAGAGAAAACTACGATAACCTTTTCGGTTTGCATCGCTTTTACTTGCATGGACATTTTTCAAAAGTCCAACATCAGCAACATAAAGAATAAAGATCTCTGCGTAAAGCTACAGGAGGAGTCGCTGCTGATCAAAAAGTCAGGCGCAACCTAATAATTCCCAAATCATAAGTTAAGGCTCCTGTTTCCAGTATTTTCAGTAAATACCATTAAACCTTCTGAATTTCCTTTGCGCCCGCTCACTCCCTCCTCGTCCTCCGTCTTTGGCTGGGCTTCTTGGCCCTGTGCTGGTTTTTAAAGTCTACAAGGCAGTCGGTGGCTTCGGAGATGGAAGTGAAGGCTCTGATGGGCGAGTCGCTGATCGTGAAGGCCGAGGTGGCTTCAGCCGCCTCCCCCTCCTCCTTCCCCTCCTCCTCCTCCTCCTCCTCCTCCTCCTCCCGCAGGTCGATCACTTCTCTGAAAACACACATCATCAATCCACAGAACGTTCCTCGTCACAGAAGTCAGCTGGACACTCTCCCTCCTGTCTGACTTTAGCTTTCCTCATGCGTTTGCCTCTCTGTTGTTTTGATGTCTGCACACCACCAGTCAAAAGTCTCGACCCGCCTGACTGAATGTTCCGGTTTTCATTCTCTTAAAGCCACTTTGCTCTAAAGGCTTGAAATGTGTTTCTTAGACAAATATAAACAGTGAAGTTGATCCTGTGTATGAATTTCTTTCCCCCCGTGGGTCGGGCGTCCCTACAGACACAATTGGCCGTGTCTGTGGGTGGGAAGCCAGATAGGGGTTTGTGTCCTGGTCGCTGCCCTAGCACCTCCTCTGGTCGGTCGGGGCGTCCGTTCCCCTCCCCCAGTTCCCCTCGGGGAGGGGAAGTGAGAGGAATAGCGTGTTCCTCCGCACGCGCTACGTCCTCCCGGTGAAGCTCCTCGCTGTCGGGTGAAAAGAAGCGGCTGGCGACTCCACATGTGTCGGAGGAGACGAGTGAGAGTCTACACCCTCCCCAGATCGGCAGAGGGGGCGGAGCAACGACCGGGACCACTTAGGCAGGGGAACGATTGGATAGTCAAATTGGGGGAAAAAGGGAAAAAATCGAATTTGAGAATAAATTAAAAAATAAAAAAGCCTTTGCCTTTCCATCAAGGCAAAGGGCGGCTGCTTTAAATAATCTAAAATATAAGATAGTTTTGATTTGTTTAACACTTTTTTGGTCGCTGCATAATTCCATTTGTTATTTCAGTTTTGATGTCTTTACTGTTACTCTAACCGACGTGTGGAAAATAGTAAGAATAAAGACAAATGTGTGTCCAAACGTTTGACTGGTAGTGTGTATCTAGAACACTGCAGCTTGGATAACGTGTCCGACTGTACTAAGGTTTACCAAATAGAAGTGTTCTGTTGATCCCCGTTTTATTGTATGCCATAAATCAATAAACAAAGAATTGATCACAAAAAAAAACACATCATCAGTCCATGAGCGTGACTCATCAGACGTCTTGGTGAAACGATGTTTGGTGTAACGTCCTCGGCCTGCAGAAGAATCAGAGTCACGTTCTAACGGTCTTGTATCTGTCGGCAGCTGCTGCTTCCATCTGGTGTCATTAAGCGTTCTGCTCACGAGGTGATCTGTTAAGTGTTTCACTGCTGATGTCTTTTATTGTCTTTTATTGTGTTCTTGTTTTTTATGGTGTTATTTTATTGTGTGTTGCTGTTGTCTTCAAACCAAGTTTCCTTTACGGGACAATAAAGTTTGACCTGAATGTGAATAAATGCAGGAGGTTTTTATGGATCAGACTTTCATGGATTTCAAAAAAAAAAAAAAGTCAGTTTCTGGTTCCTGGCGTCCAGAAGGTTACGCAAAAAGATAAATATTCAATAAGTTAACTGGAATGAACAGATTTAGATAAAGTTCTCCACTGTATGGAGTAAGCATGTAACACAGCAATAACACCCAAGAGGAATTATTACAAATATTATTATTGTTATTATTGCCGGCACCTTGCACATATTACATCGCTATCATTCACAGTGAAGAACATACTTTTGGGTATTACGGCTTTTCTTTAGTTGGCTTTCTACAAAGTAGTGTACATAGTAGTGTAGGCGTGGCTCCATGTGGGATTCAATGTGGCATTTAGCCCATAGGGGAGGGGCCGTCTCTTAGCCAGAGACGCCCTCTACAGGCCGTCTCTTAGCCAGAGACGCCCTGCAGAGGCCGTCTTTTTGTCAGAGACACCCTGTAGAGGCCGTCTCATGAAGCGCTACCTGACTGACTGACTGACTGACTGACTGACTGACTGACTGGCTGCCTGACCTGAATTTGCCTCATGCTGCTCCTCGGCTGCGCTGTGGGGAAAACAGAAGGGGAGAAAGATTGCCAACTCGCTCCCTAACCACAGGACTCAGTATGGCAACTTAAATGGAGCTTTTGTGTTTTGTGATGTGTGCTTCAAGTGGCATGGAGTCTTTCCTCAAGCTGACTACTTAGATGAAATTACCTGACGTCTGTGTCAGACAATACTGTGATGCAAACAGTTCAGAATATAAACTGTGAGGCTGAAAATTAGACCGTGATCACATGAATGTGTCAATTAATCAGATCAAACTGCATCTGGGCAGCAAAGTTGCTAAATTAACGTCACACCTTTGCGTCACAGTGGAAAATCACTTTCCACCTTATTTGAGATCGG